>MU279128.1:0-71484 GCA_022385715.1 Xylaria cubensis | reverse complement strand
AATAGCTTATTTATTATTATTATTTAAATATTTTTATTTATTATATAATATATAAATATATTATTTATAATATATTATATTAATTTTTTATTATATAAATTAAAATTTTTTTCTTTTTTATTTTTATATAAGTTTAAATAGCCCTTATATTTAATAAAATAAATAAAAAACTTTTTAAAAATTAGCTTATTTTTAAACATTATTTTATATATATTAAAATATTAACTTTTTATATAAGATCTTTTTTAAAAAGTATAATTAATTAATTAATATTTTTTTTTTTAATAAATAAAGCATTTTTTGCTTATATAAAAATTCTGTTAAAAATAATCGTTTATATAGTTTTTATTAAAATATTATTTTTAAAAATTTTTAAAGTATTATTTAATGCTTTTATTTTATATAAAATATTAAAAAATTTAATTATAACGTTAATTTATATAATATATATTTTTTGCTTTTTATATAAAATATTTATTAAATAAGTTGCTTTTAACTTTAAAATATATATAAAAGTTTAAAAAAAAACTTTTATATATAAGTTTTTAAAAAATAAATATTGTTTTAAATTTTAGTACATTTTTATATGCTTATATAATAATTATATTTAAATATATTTTTTTTAAATATTTTATTTTAAACGCTTTTTATATTTTTAAAAGCTTATTAATTATACTTTTTAATATTTTATATAAAAAAAAATTTTTATTTTATTTATATATTTATATAAATATAATATTAATTTAATTAATTTAATATTAATTATAATTTATAATTATATTAAAATAAAAATTTATTATATTATACGTTTTTTTTTATATATAATTAAGTTTAATATAATATATATAATAATTTTTTATATAATTAGTTAAAATAATTAAAAATATAATATAAAACTAGTTTTTTATAATTTTTAGCTTTTAGTAAAAATTTATAAACTATTATACTTTATTATAAAGCAAATTATATAATTTTTTAAAATAATTTTTTTTTTTTTGCTAAATTTTTAAAAATATTTAATATTTTATTAATAAAATGATCTTGTTTTAAATATTATATAAAAAAAAAATCTAAATCTTAAAAATAAGCATTCTTATTTTTAATATTATATAAAATATTAATTATTTAAAAGTTTATAAAAAGTATTATAAAACTAAATATTTTATCGTACGTTAAAAATATAATATATTTTTAAGTTATATAAAATTATAATTTAATATAAAAAATAAATAATATTTAATTATTAAAACTATTTTTTAAAAATATATTTATAGTTTTTTAAAATTATTTAATAATAAATTATTTTAAACTAAAAGTTTTTTTTAATTTTATATATAAAAATCTTTTTAAAATTATAACTTAGTTTTTAAAATATATATAATAAAGCTATTTTATTATATAAATAAATTTTTATTATAGTTTTAATTATAAAATTATTAGCTTAAAATAAAAAAAACAAATAGTTATATAATACTTTTTTTTTTTAAAAAAATAAACTATAACTAAAATCTTTATATAAAAAATTAAAGTTTATATATAAAAAAATAATTACTTTTTATTATTTATATAATATAGTTTTTTTTAAAACATAGTATAAGTTTTTTATTTAAAATACTTTTTATTTAAAAAATATTATAAATTTTATTAATAATTTTATTATTAATTAGTTTTAATATTTATAATTTAATTAATTCGAAATTTTTTATTAATATTTTTTAAAAATCTTTTAGTTTATATATATTTTAGCTATATTTAATATATAAATATATAGTTTATACGTTTATTTATTTTTTAATTATTATATAAAAATTAAATAATATATTATTATATATATAAAGGTTTATTATTTTTTATATAATAATTAAAAAAATGCTAATAAATTTAGCAATTTTTTTTATTATAAACTTATATAAAAGGTTATTAAAAAAAATTAAAAACTGTTTTTTAAAATTTTTAGCGTTTTAATAAATTTATTTTTAATAACTATTATATAATTAGCTAGTATTAAATATAGTTATATATAAAAAGTAAAAAGTTTAATTATTAAACAAGCTTTTATATAGCTTATATAATAATAATTAAAAGTAGCATAATTATATATTATTAATTAAACTTTTATATAAAAGTTATATTAAAATATAAATAAATAATTAATTTTTTAATCCTATTAAATATTTTATAAAAATTTAAATGCAATATAAAATATATAACCGTATAAGCATATTAAAATTCCGTTTTTATTTTTATTAATTTATATTTTTTAGTTAAAAATACTAATTAGTATTAAATAATTAAAAAGTATAATATTATATGTAAATTAAAAGTTTAAAAATAAATACTATATATATTAATTTTATCTTTTATTAAAAGTAAAAGCAGGGCTTCTGTACATAGAATTCCTTTTTATAAAAGGAATTCTGCATATATATACCGCCTTACCAATTAGGCAAATAGCCTTAGCTAAGCAGTCGTGCGGAAGGCCTTGTATGCAGTTAATACCAATGTTCTAACATTTATTATATTTCGTTCCCTGGTAGATATCTGCATGATGCACAATCATGCATGCATCGGTGGACCATATGTCGGTTCAAGGTGCGATCTTGATTGGTGGTTAACGAATCATTTCAGGGGTAAAATATGAGGGGACAAGGTTGTTGACTGTGAGTGACCCACTTTAGGAGATGTCTCACATCTTTATGTTGTTAGTGTTTAGCCGTGGACTGAGAAATGCAAGCATTCAGACCTTCAATATAGGCTACTAAGAGTTGTAGCCCAGACGAAAAGGCTACTGCAAGGGTCAATGCTACTTCGCGAAGCTAGTTTCTCCATCGGCGATTTTGTTAAGGTTAAGGTTGTAGTGTTGCAAAAGGGGAACTTGATGAACTTCGGCGAATCTCGACGATTTTTGACGACAGATGATTCTGTTTTTTTGTAGGAACATCGAAGAGAATCTACCAAGTAGTAAGAATATTATCTAGTTTGGTTGGTGAGTGGCCTATGTTTGCAAGTCGTCGTATTTCTACCTGTTTTTGGACCATGCCGAGCCAAATCATAGAATTAGATGTTATCAGTTGTGAAATCACAATCGGATTGATTATTTTTATAAGCAGTCGCGACTAGGTGCACTGCGTAACCGGGTGTGTCGCCATCTATTACTGACACTCCACACCTCAACCTTGAATATGTTTATCTCTATCCATATATGGGCGACAACTGATCCCTCAGGGTATATTTCTAAGCTCGCTACGGGAAATCTTCTATCTCTATGATGCCTCTATAGCCCTATAAGACGAAAGGTATAGGATGTGAGTCACGAATTTAACGCCCCTCGCTCTCACATACGTCGACAACCTCTCTAACTGATACTACCTAAAAGTATTTGCTGGCTCGGATTTATGGGCTCTAGACATCTCGTGATTCATCTTCTTTAGTTCTACGATATCCTTCTTATACAAATCTATGAGTATTTGGCTTTCGCCAGGGCGTCCTGTTGAAACCAGGGACGGTAGTACACTCCAGCCACCTGTACTTGATGTATATAAGTACCACCAGTACCCCAGAGCCTCTGGCTCTTCTTCTTCTTCTTTTAATTATCCTGAATACAACTACTGCTTACCCACACACTTGTATGTGTCTCCACTCCTGTTGACACGTCCCTAGTTTGAGAATTAGTCATGTCTCTCTTAGGTAGGTAAGTAGGTAGGTGTCTGTCTAAGAAAGTGAATGCGATATGAAGAAGGAAAGAAATCGAGAATATTCAAAAGCATAGAGATACAGGACAAATCATCGGTTAGTTATGGCGATGACATACTGGTCTTACTGGACTGGCCGCATAGATAGTCGAATTTACACCGTGTTGAAGTATCAAAGACGGCAACTCTTCCAGGATAGCTTTGTCGATTCTGTCTTTTGCTTTTGAATCTTGACTATGGGCCGAATGCCACTGGTATTGACTCAGCAAATCATACCATGGTATTTTCCGATAGGTCTTATATATAGGGTCCAGATAAATGGCGTTAGGATCATGTCCATTCTCCGACAGACATTTTACCATACAGATCTTTTGTCTGATTTGTGCTGCCGACAGAAATCGTGTCCGAAATGACTCTACAACGTACGACAGAGGGGGACGTTCGAAGCCAGCAAAGTAGTCTGGCCGCCCTGGCAACGTGCGACTGAGATACCCAGCCAAGTCAGAGGCGACAAGTGATTCTCGAAAGAATAGCGTGACAGGGTTCGAAGTATCTCCCCACACATTCAGTGTTGCTTGGCCACTATTGTGCATCAGCGGGATAGAGCGATCCAATTCGTCAAGTAGCGGATAAGAAAGCTCTGCAATGTCGCCTTGAAGCTCCCCAGCCTGCGCCAGGACTTCGTGTACCGCTTGCATCAGACCAGAGGCAGTGTGTTGATTGAAACACGTCCTATCAACGAACTCGGGGAATTTGGTGGTCTTGATGTAGGCCGTGTAAGCCCGGAGCAGCGAGAGATTCGAGTTGAAGCCGGGTGGAGCTTTAGATGTCAGGAACTCTGACATCTCTCGTGTCCGGAGAAAGTCCATGACAGTCCTGTGGAGGAACTCGACCCGATGGCTGGATCTATTCACCTCAAGAAGCCCACGGCACCGGGCGCTGAGACGGCACGTAATCTGCCTCCGTTTAGAAGCCGCTTGGTGCATTTCAAGGGCCTGCACTGGAAGGTCGAGGGCGTAGTTCTCGTCCATATATCCGACGTCGTGGAAGCCGTAGACTGCAACAGGGGCGGGCTCTCTTGCTACGAGTGATAATTGCAAGGTGGTGGCCATTTTCTGGTGATAGAATGTCTCGACGGATTGAAGAATGTGCTTAAAGAAGGCTTCGAGATCGACAGGGATGCTATCTAGCCGTCTCTGTAGGTCGGAAAAGCTGTCGTACTCGTTAAGACCGCTGCGGAGCTCCTTCGTGACAAGGAAAACCCAAAGGAACACTCCAGCAGCTCTGTTGGTGATCTCATCAATTATCCAACCGGCATCAGGAGTCTCCTCTTCGAGCTCCTTCCACCGTGGGTGATCCTGGAGACGCCGCTCGACATAGGCACGAATGTCGTTACGCGTCAGCTCATGAATGTAAAGCTTAAACTCGCAATCATCACTGCCAAAAAACCTCTCGAAGACGTTCCAGGGCCGACTCGACACACAGAGTTTGACATGTGGTGACTGGGTAAGCGTATACAGACTCTGGCAGAAGTCGACGTGGTCTCCGTCAAACTCGTCCAGGCCGTCTATGAAGAAACAGAATTTGACAGAGAGGTCTCGGCAGCCCGCGATACGTTGCAAGATTCGTTGGAGCTCCGGGACCTGCCATGGCTCGTGTTGGAGCTCCTCTATCGTCTTAGGCCAGCGCTCAGCGCAAACAGTCTCGATAAGGTCTGGCAGTTGACGGAAGATGTCATAGAGAAGCGTTTGCAGGAGACCCTGTTGGGACTTTTGGAGTGGGGTACCGGCGCTCCAGAAATAATGGCTCGCCAGTACCGGTTGTTTAGGATGTGACCAGTGAGAGAGAGCTGACAAGGTTTTTGGGTTGTCCGCGACGTACTTCATGAATGTTGACTTGCCGGAACCGGGCTTGCCAGTTACCCAGAATGAACCCTCGCCTTCCTTAAGCCATTTTAGTAAAGAGCCAGTAGCTGAGGAAGTTGGGAGATTGGGCTGCTCAAATGCCCATTCAAACGTGCGTTTGGATGCGTCGGGAATTGAAGTGTGGCGGACAGGTCGGCTGTCGAAGCTCAATGATCTGAGGATCACATTTTCTCTAGTCGCGGAGGCTTTGGAGACCGATAGTCGTGACATCTGGCCCTCAATATATGCTATATCGTCCGGGCCGAAGACATTCCGTTCTTGTGTCGATCTGGCTGGCATGATTCGTGCTGACAGCTCGTTGAGGGTCCTGGAGATGTCGTTGAGTTTGGCGGACTGTTGGGCTTTCAGCTCCATGGTCTCGCTGCGAAGTTGCTTAAGATGTCGATCGAAGCTTGCATGCCAGAAACTGGTCGCAGATTAGTATCGCCGCGTTGGGTCAGACAAAGAACATGACAAGTTACTTTGCTAGAGAACACACATGTAGTGTGAGCGTCATCTGAGTGTGTTGTAGTCTGTTCTCCAACTCTATGATCTCGTTTCCTTTCCAGACTGTCTTGAGAGCCACCTTGAAAGTCTGCCATCGACGATGTGACTCGCCTTCAACAGCTTTTAACTTGCTAATGATCTCTAGCAATCTTCGGCAGTCGGACTCGCACGTGCGCGATAAATCGTTAATTGCGAAGACATGCTTTATGAAATCGGTTTTCTTTTCTACTATTTCTAGCTTCGGATCGCGCTTTGACGAAGTCTCGAGGCGCAAACTCAAATCCTGAAGCGTGGTATAGGTCTTTTCGATTGTAAGAGTCTCCTTGGCTTGCCCTGATGCGGATCCATGAATCTCTTTCGTTCTTGATATCAGGTGAGATGCAAAGCTAACAAACTGCACCACGCCTGCCGCTAGGCCGAGCGCCGTCAAAGGGTCCATAACCGCTGCGCTGGCAGCGTAGCGATATGCTGCTCATAGGTAGGATAATTAGGAGTTTAATTTAGCCAACTGTGAGAAATAAAGGTGTTCGATTTATTCGCGAGGTGATTTTAAAAGGCAGTCAGCACTGCCACATTTGAAGACAGTGGCGGAGCTCCCAAGGCAGAGACAATGCAAACTCGAATAACATCATAACCACCATCATAAAAGGAAGACTCTAACCTCTTCAGTAGAACCAACTTACAGGAGCATACTGTCAAGAATATCACATTCAAGGTTACAGTGTTACAATTGAGTATGGACAAGATGAAAAATCAAATAATGGCGTCATGTTGTAACGTCGCTCTTAGTCTAGGACTGATCAGAGCAGGACCCGCTTTGTATGCAAATAAGCCAAGGCTGAATATGCTTGCGTGAATCGAGATATATAGATCTCGAAGCAAATGGAAACATTTTGACTATGCAGTGGATTATGTATTCATATTTCGCTGCTTAATCCCATGAGATACGTATGGCTCAAGATATCATCATGAAAGGGCGTGGAATAACCGCCTCAGTTTCATCTTTTTCTTGTTTAGTAGCTAGCTGGGTAGTTGGCCATTCTGATTCTTGTATAGGAGTAATCACTCAGTTACTCGTTGTTGCTAGTTTTAAAACACTGCAGAGTTCCTAGAGATCTTGTTGCCTCGTGAGAGTTTTGGATTAGGAGTCATCTGCCTTATTTATCGTATAGACCTGTGAGACGAGTACTGCTATCATCCGCCGAGTTTAACATCCTTGTACTCTTCATCGACTTGCAGCAACGCACTCATCCCCTGCTCTTCGAGCACTTGCGTATCAACGATGAAAGTAGCTAATAGCTTCGCCTGCTCTGTCTTGCTATGATTGTCGCTGATCTTGTGGTGGCATCCTGGTGCTTCATACCACGTGCCCCCGGCAGAGATCACTTGCGTTGGATCGTTATTCATCTTATTCAAGAGCGTGCCCTCGAGGACATACGCCGTCACAGACGTGCCGCCGTGCCGGTGGGGCGGCGTCGAGGCGTTGGGTGGGAACGTCACCACCATGCCGAGGATGGTTTTTCCGGGTGCGTTGTCCAACTTATTCTGGAAGACGACCTCGAGAGATGGGAGGGGACGACTAACGTGTTGATTAGTTCTCATCTTTTTCCTTAAAGAGTATCTCATGGAGCTGCCACAATCTAGATAAAGTCGATATTTCAGGAAAGCGTGTTTCACGTACTTTCGATCGTATTTGGGATCTTCAGCTGCCATCCTGGATCTGGTTGGCACAAAGGATTTTATTGAATAGAACGGTAGGCGAGTGAGAGACTGAAGGGTTGAGACTGTTGAGAAATCTGTTGATAATTGCCATATCTTTATATATCCATCATTCACAACATTATGCCGACCAGTATGTCACTATGACGGGTAGACGGCAAATCACCTTACGTAGTAAAATACCTTAGCTCCGACAATATACGAAGAGGAGTTTCGTTTTCAGACTTCCGATTTGCCGGGTGGGGAGTTA
The DNA here is from genome assembly GCA_022385715.1 of Xylaria cubensis. NCBI lineage: Eukaryota > Fungi > Ascomycota > Sordariomycetes > Xylariales > Xylariaceae > Xylaria > Xylaria cubensis. Next base: position 63,412 of record MU279128.1, on the reverse strand, counting down.
TGGATAGGCTATCCGGGGACCGGGACTGTAGGTTCGGCGTTGACGGGTGTCCGAATGTGGATCTATCGAACCCCCGGCATGACAAAGCTTCTTTTACTACACCACGCACCTCCAAACCCCCTTAATAATACGCCCTAGATATGACCTCCAAGTCAAAAAATATGTTTGGACGCTTTTTGTTGGTGAGGCTTTCCCAAGCCGTAGCGTCGCATTGCACGCTTCTACCCCTCTGAACCGTGGACCTATAGATATCTTCTCCTGTGTTAGGCAGCAATACTACTACCCATCCCGACTCTTAGGAAAACTATACATCCTTGCCATTGTTGATGGAGTTGTGATTCTAACAGGAATCTAAATTGTGCCTAGGCGAAAACTGTCTGTTGGGGATAGCGCAGCTGCGCCTCCTTTCCTGGTGTTCGCCTAACCCAGTATCTCGATAATAGCTTTTATCCCACTTTCACCCCATGCATGAGGCGCTCTCATCTCTTCTAAATCCAAAAACTCGTCAATGAACATGTCTATTCCATATTCTGATTTGAGACGAGATAGAAAAGAAATCAGGCTATTGCAGCTTCTACCAAGCACTGGGCCACAGTATGCGCGAATCCCGTGCTGTCGATTGTTGCGGACAAATTTGCGGGCGGCTCCCTCATATAATGCTCTTTCGTATGCCTGGGGCGACGCAGAGACGAATCGTGTCATAATCGTAGACGACATTCACATCAGGATTCCGCAGAATCTATTCGATGCGTTGATCACACTTCGACCCTCCCAATTAACCCCTTTTCTGCTGTGGGTCGACTATCTCTGTATCAACCAGCGAAACGATACAGAGAAGGCCTGGCAGGTAGGGCTCATGAGAGATATATATTCGAAGGCGGATCATGTTCTGGCCTGGTTAGGCCCTGGCGACTGTGAAAGTCAACGAGCTATCGAATATCTAGATGCACTAGGCGAGGAAGCGCTCTTGTGTGGTTTCTATCACAACATACATATTGGTGATATGATCTGGCAGGGATTGGCTATGCTTTATTCAGCACATCCGTGCGATACCTCTTTCGACTTGATTCTAATGCGATTGAAAGAAATACTTGACACTACATTTGGCCAGAATGTGCATGCATCAGCGCTCACGGCTATGTTACGGCTAGGAAAATTATTTCATAAGATAAATGGTTGGAGTAGTAAGGGAAATGGTTTCCCGGTCCGAGAGATGAGAAAGATACTGGAGCGGCCCTGGTTCGGGAGATCTTGGGTTCTTCAAGAGATCGCTCTTTCGAAGAGAGCGACTTTCGTCTGTGGAACTGCAAGGATTGATAGAGCAAGGCTCTCTGCGGCGATAAATGCGTACCAATGTTTTCGTCAATGTCTTCCGGCTGTTTTATGTAGAAGAAACGGAGCCAACAATGTTGTGGGACCGGTGACTTCATATCACTGCGAGGCTTTCCGCGAATTGTTTTTCCGTGCAACGACTATGGCCAATGCCCATCGGATCGCGATGATGGACGAATTTCCATTAATTGCTCTTCTCAGGCTTACCTGTGTCGGAAGCCCCAATCACCAGAAGCACGGCCCCCATCATCTAGACTCGAGCGATCCCCGTGACAAGATATTTGCGCTATTAGGCCTGGCTACCGATCGAAAAGATCTTAGCGCGAGAGGCGTGATCCCAGATTACACGAAGTCATGCTGGGAAGTCTACACCTCGACGACAGCTGCGATGCTTCAGCAAGGACATCTGTCGCTTCTGTCTTTCCTTCAACCTGGTCGGGGTTCGGGTCTTGAGAATTTACCATCCTGGGTTCCGAACTGGTATTCGCCCATTACCGAACCATTACAAATTGTCCTAGATGATCACATGATATTAAGACCCGAGTTTGGTGCTTCTGGCACTGATAAATCCATACCAGCTATAAAAGTTCGCCGTTATCCTTCCGGTATAATATATGGCATATCCCTGCAGGGCTTCGTTTGTGATACAGTTTACAGCGTCGGGCTTTTCCCCGGACGAGGATCTAGTTGGGATGTTCCTTTGGAGGAGACGTTTTCATGGCCGCAAGAATGGCTAGTTGAGATCTTACGTCTAACATACCGGACCAAAAGTTGTTTTGCCTCGTTTGAAGAACGCCTACACGCAGTGGCAAGAGCCTCGGTTGGTGGAGTGCGACTTGACTTACAAGGCGACGTTGTCAGGACAGGCGAGGAAGTATTCTTTGAGGCTGGCCATCTCCTTCGCCAGAGCCTTCACCGTATCAAGAACAGACACATCCAAACGGAAGCGTGCAAGTTTTTAGCACGCAATGGTATTGAGAATGTTCCTCGCGATGTTAAACCATTATCATTACAACTGCCACACGACATCATTGGGCGATCTTTAAAGAGGCTACCGTTTATAACTGCAGCAGGGAGATTAGGCCTTGGATATGAAAACATCCAGGTTGGAGACATTGTTACTATAATAACGGGTGCCCAAATCCCACACGTACTTCGCTCGCAGCAGGCTGGAACATATAACCTCGTAAGTGAAGCATACGTTGATGGGATTATGGACGGGGAGGCGTTGCGAGGCGCAACTTTCATAAGGTTGGAAATAGTGTGAATTATGTACATTCTTATGTAACATCTAGATTGAAGATCTGAATGATCAATGTAATGATTAAGTCTAATCCTCATCCACCAATTCCTATTCCATAGCCGGCGCTGCATTCAAATGCTATTAGCTTGCTATGGCGATGCTTGGCAATTCGTCCACTTACACGTAAAAACACCTGGATTACCCCGCCACAAATTTCAAGCCGGTCGCGAACCATCACAGCCAAGACCTCCCCACTTACACTTCAACATACCTACCATAGCTACCATACCATACTTGCCTACTGTACGTGATCATCTAATCACCTCGCACTCCCGTAACCTTCGTAGCCAAATATCCGCAATCCTAAAGACCAAGTTAGAAGCGACACCATGGCCGACGCCGAGCTTGAACAGGTACGCGCATCGCATGATCCCCTCCCCTCTCACCATCCATCCATCGTTTTCGACGGATATCCAGGCAGATAGATACCCTGTCACGCCACGCCACCTTCGACCAAACCTCGGACTAACCGCATGGCAAAACAACGCAGATCCGTAAGGCTCGCCTCGAGCAGCTCAAGGCACAGCAAGGAGGCCCCTCGCCAGGTGGAGGAGCAGGTGGGCAGGGCCAGGCCGAGGCGCAGAAGCAGTGAGTCCTTCCTACCCTACCTCTTCTCTACGTCGTTGCTAAAGTGAAGGTAACAATGCTAATTGATAAACTCATATAGACAAGAAGGTACACTCCCCCTCCCCCCGCTCCCTTCCACTAACTGGCGACACCCTACTGATACCCTGATGAACCAACAGCCGAAGCCCGCCAATCGATCCTGAACCAAATCCTGCATCCCGAGGCCGCGGACCGGCTGGGACGTATCAGGCTCGTGAAAGAGAGCCGCGCCAACGACGTCGAGAACCGGCTCATCACCCTCGCGCGCACGGGTCAGCTTCGTCAGAAGGTCACCGAGGCCCAGCTGAAGGAGTTGCTGTCCGCTGTCGCGGAGAATAAAGAAGAGGAGCGCATTGTGGTTAATAGGAGGAAGGGGTGGGATGATGAGGATGATGATGATTTGTTGGATTTGTGAAACGTGCGTGATACAGGGGAAGGTAGGAGGGGGTCGAGAGCCAGTAAATGAGAATGAATACCCAAGAGCGGAGAAAAGGGGGAAAAGAAGGGGAAAAGGTGCAACGAGCGAAAGACTGCATGACTTGGGCAGGGCATGGCATGGCGTTACCTGGCAGGCTTCTCGGGGGTATATTCTATCTAGGTATATCTCCATCTGATTGATTTATGGCACAAGGCAGTACAGTAAAGTACAACTAATTATACAACTCCCGCCTCCTCTTGTATCATTGCTATCACGGCTTCATACGTCAGCCGTGCTGCGCAGCAACAGGTGGTGGAGCACCGGCAGTAGACGCGGCGGCCACAGCAGCCTCCTTGGCCTTCTTTCTCTCTTCGCGCTCCCGCTTGCGGATATCCCTCAAATCAGGCGGGGCCTCGATACCCAGCCGCGCCCGGAGGGCATTCACATCCGTCTCGAGCTCCTCCTCCCAGTAGATGTTGATGACCTCGTCGCTGCGCAGGCCATTGCGCACGGCCCAGGGACCGTAGATGGACCAGAACCGCCGCCTCTCGGCGGGTTTTAATGTAGCCACAGCGAGCACGGACAGACCCGTCATGGGCAGCAGGGTATTGGCGAACTCGAAGGCCTTGAGCGCCACCTCGCCCTCGCGCACCACGGGCAGACCCGTCAGCGCGTGGTAGAAGTCGTGAGACTCCCGGTACCGCTGGATCACGTATGCGCACTCTTCGTCATCGACGTACCGTACCCCCGCTCGCGTGTCGGGCGTCACGCCCTCCCGGTCTAGCCATGCTACGTACGTTGCCCCCACCGTCGATGCTGGCAGCGCGCGCAGCCGTGGTAGGTCTAGGCTCGTCGAGGTGATTCGTGGCCGATCGCGCAGGATCCGTCGCCCTGTGCTGTTCGTTAACATCGCGCGCCGTAGCCTGTTTGCGAAGTACGGCGTTGCTGTTGCTTCGCCTAGGGCTGCGATTAGGTCGCCGCGCCGCGGGTCGAAGAAGGACATGATGCCTGACCCGATGGCTAGGGCGGCCCGCTCGATGCCCGTTAGCGGCACATGGCCGGGGTAATTGGGCGGTGGACGGTTGAGGACGGAGAATTGTCTGGTTCGGGAGGATACGTTTAGAGGCGTTGTATTCGAGGTCGAGGTCGAGGTGGGGGCTGGTATCGAGAGGAGGGCGGCGACTGGTAGCGACAAGCGTGGTGGGATGAAAGTCCGACTGCGGCAGGCAGATCGCATACAAGGTTGGAGGGTATTCATCCTGTCGGTGTGAGAGGAGCCAAAGCCCCTCAGTTGTCTAGTATCTTTCTTGCCGGGTGGAAAGAATTTTTAATTTGCTCTACTGAGGAATTCGAATTTATCCATCCTAATTGAATCATCACATGAATATCGAACGATGGCCATATGAAAATGGTACCAATTAGAAGTCAATTTCTTGGTAGCTCGCCCGGTAACTAGAACCCTGCTAAAGCGGGGATCGGCGCCGTCGATCCCCCGAACAAACCCATTACAGCAGGCGGTATGCTGTTCTTCATCCAATGGCAGCACTGGCATTGACCACTCAACGTCTAGCAGCTTCCAGCCCGAGCTCTGTCATTTGTCCGTTGAACCCGTCCCGTTGCCCCAATTCCCATTTTTCTAACTTCTTAAAGCCGAGATACCCTTAACCATTTCTTGCCAGTCACCTATTTTTATAGTAGCGTCCATCCATCCATCTCTCTCCATCTCCGGCCACGATACCGATTTTCGGCTCACGATACACTCATTTTTACGACTACACTACACATAAACTCAGTCAAGATGCCTCGTCAACGATCCGCCGGCCGCCCAGCTGCTGCGCCCGCCCGGCCCTCGGTTCCCGCTCGCGCCGCTCCTACACAGCAACAGACTCGTCCCGCTACCACATACGCTCCCGCTTCCCAGGCACCACCTCATGCGCCTACGGCCACCGCCACTGCGCCAGCAGCTTCCCAGGGCCCGGGTCTCTTTGGACAGATGGCTAGCACCGCAGCGTACGTTTATCATCTCATCCCCCCCAACCCAATCCCGTACAACGGCAGAAACTGACATCCTCCCAGCGGTGTAGCAGTCGGCTCCTCCATCGGCCACGCCATCGGCGGCTTCTTCGGCGGCGGTTCCAGTGCGCCCGCCGAGGCTGCTCCTCAGCAGACTAACGCTGCCGACAACAACCAGAACCAGTTCAACAATAACTGCGCGGGCGCCGCCGAGAGCTTTACTAAGTGCATGGACGATAACAATGGAAACATGCAGATCTGCAACTGGTATCTCGAGCAGCTCAAGGCTTGCCAGCAGGCTGCTAAGCAGTACTAGACTAGTACTAGGCTAGGCTTCGCCACCAGCTATGCAGTTGTCTAGGGTCTAGAATCTCGGGAAGGTTGGAGGTTGGAGGGAATAAGAGTGAGTGAGTGGATTATCACCCACTCTTCATATCTTTTCGACATGTTTTCCCGGATTATTCGTGAGACTGGGTTGTAGAAAGTTAGACCACGTATGAGGCATGCTTGCTTGGCTGCCCCATATCATGTATATATCAATCATGCCGTGTTGTCACCATCTCAACTCTGCCCTTCTTTTCTATCGTGGAAAGACCGGCGTCGGCGGGAAATTTCGAGTCTTTTGCATTGCATTGGTAGCCGCGACGTCGAGGGCGTCACGTTTGTTTCGCTGGGACTGATGCTACGTCCTCGCTGTATAAAATACACTACTCTTCACGGAGGAAAAAAATGACAACCCAATACAAGATTGCTCTTGATTGTCAAATATGAATCACGAAATTATTTGGTTGAGTGCATTCAATACTTATATCTCCAAGAAATGAAAAGCAAATAGACATGCCTGGGCAAAGTGAGATTATTTCTATTCTTTTTTTGTGCATATACAATACGATAAATGTACAACTATATACAATGTGTGGGTGAGTGAGTGGGCATGCCGCTGCGGGCCCCGGACTCAACTCATAAGTCCTCGAGTTCTAGCTCGAGCATATCCTCAAGGCTGGGGGGAGGTTGTCCGCCCCCGATAACATCCGTATCCATCATGTATGGGCTCGTGCTTGGTATATCGTTGCGTAACTCCCGCTGTCTGGCGATTAAGCGCGCCTTGACCGTCTCGGATGCCATGCTATTGTGTTTGTGTTCCAGCCCTAGCTCCTCAGCTCGCCGGATGATGTATCCGTTGAAATAGTCGACGGGCGGGGGGTGGCCCATCCGTACTTGCTTCACCCACGGGCTCGTGTTGTTGCCCTGTCCGAAGAGAGACGTCCGCAACTTCCGCCGAAACCCGTTTCCTGTGAAGTACTGTATCCGCTGTGGATGATCCTGCAGCTCGGGGAGCTGGGAAATGATGGCTATGGTCTCGTCGAGAAGACAGTCCCACAGAGCCCGCGCGTGGTGGTTGGGATAGACATCCTTGTACTTACAGCCCATGATGACGGATATCGAGTCAGCTGCTGAGCCGAATATGAGCCGGGGTAATTTCCAAGACAAAAATCGAACCCAGGGCAAGCCGACTACGTTCAGTGTATCGGTCGAGGATAATAGGTCCGTTAGGTGCTGAGTTTGCTGCATTGCCTCGTGGGCGATGGTTGATGGGTCGAGGGTCGAGCCCTCGTGCTTCGGCAGACCGTGCAGATATAAAGCGCCCTGCTGCTTATGCTTCATAGAATACATACCCCTCGAGCCCTTGCTGACCCGGTGAGTGCTGTGGCCGAGTACGTAATTCGGCCGTTCATCTGGGTCTGTGAAAACGTGTTCATTTAACTCTTCCACTAGCCCAAGTCCAGGGTGAAGCAGGCAGATAGTGGTTCGATAGTCGATGCGATCACGCAGTGCATCGAGCACGGGCCGGATCGCTGCTCCCGTGTCAACAATGACATTATCTAAATAATAGTCCGCCCCGTTGATGTATTTGTAGTACTGCGTCGGACGCGGGATGCGCTCGGGGCAGGGTATTGCGGTCGAAGAAATATGTCTACCCTGGCCGTCGTATAGACTTAATCTCCGGTTCTCTTCGCCCCATTGGCTCATCACTTTGCGATGAAGAGCGAATATGCTGACGGGCATATCAGGCGTGGATGCGACAGCGTGGGCAAGAAATCTAGCATGCGCAGTGAACCCTAGGATGTGAATTCGTCCGGACAGTGGTACGCTGGTCTCCTTGTCACTAGTTCCGACTTGTCTCAAACTTTGCTGTAGTTCATCGGGGGTGCGTCGCTCTTCAACGTGTTTGATGTCCTCAACAGTAGTCGTTGAAGGGTTTGCTGCAGCTCCTTCGACGCTACCACCGCTCTCTTTTTCGTTCTCTATTCTGTCATCTGTCACCGTAGTATTCCTCAATTCAGCTCCGTTAGACACAGTAGTATCCGGTTCGTCTATTTCAACTGTCCCAGCTACTGCTGGTGGTGGTATCTTGTATATTGGAGGGCTCGGGTCCATTTCTGAAGGGGTGGGTGAAATCTGTACTCTACGAAGAGTAGGGAGGGACGTGTCATACGAAACGGGTTCGGTAACGGTAGCGGTGGTCGAGATAGAGGAGAGTGGTGTGCTGGCCCCCCGGCCCACGAAGATGTTATCGCGGGGCCATGTCGAGGATCTGCGCGGTATTCGCGGCAACGCCCGCGAGAGCGGTCGGCGAATGATGTGGGAATACAGGGTGGAAGGTTGTCGTGGCGACTAGATTGATTTCATTTCAGTCATCTAAGCCAAGTCCTTGCCAGGACGGGCAGGCTGCCGGAAATGCGAATCGGACGTCTCTATGTCTGAGGACATACAAGGATGCTCGTGTCTGTGATAAAGAAGCAAGACGAGTATGTGTTTATCTAAGGTAAGAGGGCCATGAATGCAAGGAAATACATGTATCATAAAAGTACAGCAAACAATACAAACAGAAAAGCAATGCCTTCTCTGTTATGAGTGGGAGGGGGGCGAGTCGGGCGTCGTGATGTTCATGACGGCGACTTTGAGGTTTAGTGCATTCAATTTTTTGGGACCCATTCAAGGGTCATTGGACTTGAGGTCGGCGTTGTGGGTCTCTATCGCACCTACGGTCCAATGGATAAGTCGTAATTGTTAACTCTCCTACCCCTGTCATCTAAGATAAGGTTTCTGCCTCGAGACACCGCCATAATTCTTCGGGCATTGCGCCTGCTTAGTTAACTAGTTTCATTTCATACTCATGCTTCATCCGACGACCGCGTACTTTGCCCGCGGTTATCAGAAACATGTGACACGTACTGTCACCAATCTAAATACTCATCAACAATACACTGCCACTCATATTTCAACGCAAGGGCTATTTATCTACTTATGATATATACTTGATTTGTCTCTCAACAATGGATCCTGCCAACATCCTTCCCGTGCTTGAGCGCCTCGACGATGCCGTTGACAACCTTGATGATGCACTGCAGCCGCTGGCCAACAACATGACCGATGTGGCTTCTAAGCTGCCCCTTCTCGACAAGGCTAAGCTCTACGTGCTCATGACTTATTCTATTGAATCTATGCTATTTTGTAAGATCGATGTCCTAGGCAACAAGGTGAACTGTGTCTCAAGCTAACCGTATCTTTACACAGCTGCGCTTCGTCTAAATGAAGTGGACGCGAAGGAACACCCTATTTTCAAGGAACTGGCCAGGGTACGTCAGTACTTTGACAAGATCAAGAATATCGAGTTTCCCCCTCAGAAGCCCGAACAGAGTCTCAATAAGGAAGCCGCCATTCGATTGTCAGTGTCTTGAAATTTCTGTCTCTCTCTTCGCCCTCCCCCTCTCTCTATTTCATTGAGAAGTTTCACGTATTTGTTGAAATAATAACTAGCACGCTAACGATTTGCAGTATACGGTCGGATCTTGCGGATAACAAGGAGATTAATACCAAATTAAGTGAGATGATTGCAAAGGAACGCGCAAAGGCGGCGTTAAAGAACTCCAAGCTCGGTGAAAAACGCAAACTAGATGCGACAACTTCTGAGACGAAGTCTAGTGAGGAAATCGAGTCTAAGAACAGCGATAACTCGGGAGAGGAGTCCGAGGACGAAGTCGAGCCTAAAATTGAGCCGCAGCCAAAGAAGAAACCTAAGAAGGAGAACAAAGACAAGCCTGAACGGAGAGACAAGAAGGAAAGACGAGATAAGAAGGACAAAACCAAAAAGGAGAAGAAGAAGAGCAAGAAATCCTCGAAAGACTGAGAGCAGATCAGTGTCAACGTCAAACTCATAAACGACTATCAAGCCCGTTGGCCGATCCTTACAAGGCTAGCCTCTGGCTGAGAAGACGTTCTTCCAAACCATAAGCATGTGAACGAATGTCAGTCTTTTCCTCGAACTTTTCCGGAATCACTGGTCTGCAGGATAATTTGACTGGCTGCAGTTGAAGCCGGTTAAAAGGAAAAAGAGGTAGACACCTGCGTATTAGGATGGTCTACATAATCGACTAGCGCTGGGCGGTGCTGACATACAAGGCAGATCGTGCGCCCTCATAGATGCACAACACTGTGACATGACAAGGAGATTATCACTAAATCCTCTGGAATTAAAGAGGAATGTCCTGGGGGACTGATGCGGTGCTCTCGCAGTTACCTTCTCGATTCCCATTAGACGTTGCTTGCCTTGATCGAGGACAGCTCGCGATGCCGCTATAGATATTTCTAAGGCAAATCACAAATATTCATCATGAAGTTCTGGACGCGAATGTGAAACGACGGTTCTTATTTTTAATTCAACACTAATATGACTACTAAAAAAAGCTCGAATCCGCTTGGCATTCAGCTTTCCAGCCGACAATGACATTAAAATTGGACGAGTCGAATTCTTGCCCATGACAAAGTCTATGACCATGGTAGTAATCTTGCCCGCACTTCTGAACTATATCATCTACGTATGATGCGAGAGAACTGCATGGTGGCGAGATGGGGTTGGTGTTGTCGTTGCACAACCACACCGCTGCGTACCGTGTGCAGGTGATGGCCGAGCAAGTACGCGGTCCAGCCGCCACAGTACAATTCCCTGCCATCTTCGAGATCTTGGCTTTCGAATCTTCTACGTTGCTGGTGAGCGCCCCGTGGGTACCCGCGCCCTCGCCTCCTACTCCGCAGACGACACCGGCCTACGGTTATGGGGTTAGCTCATGTTCTCAGGCTTGTTTTATTCGTCTAAGTTGCTCAAGGAGAGAGAGCAAGAGGGCGAGACACTCACCTTGTCACGCTTTTGGAGAGGAGTGGTGAAGTTCCCAAGATCGCGGCGGAGGCTTTCCCATGTGAAGTCCCGCTTCGTGGCTTGGATTTGCCGAGTTACCTCCTGCGTAGTTGGATAAGTCAGTTAAGTGAGCGAGGCGGCCGGGACCGGCGACTCGTCTTTTCTGATATCAGGGGGCTTTGACATTGGTTTTCGATACCTGGGGTAAAAATAACTAACCTCGATGGTTCCATTAAATGAGACTTCGGGACCCCCATCCTCGATAGCACCAGTCCAGCTCATGGGTTCGATTTTGTATCCTTTCGGGAGCTTAGGAGGTACACTCAGCTAGTGAATTGTTAGTCATGCACCTCAATTATTCAGGCTAGGTTGGTTAATGGTTGTCAGGTAATCCATACAACTGCTTCAGCGACAGCTGCCGCGCCGACGGCAGCTGCGATAATAGTCTGGCATCTCATGTTGAGGGGTTGTCTTCTGAGGGGTCGAATAGTATGGGGTTCACCGCTGTTTAGTTTATTGAAGATGAAGAAGAATGAACGGAAGCTTGACCTTTAGGCTGAGACATTTATAGATAAATTTGCGTCGCAGTAGCCGCAGCTGACAGAAATTAGACTAAGTCGTTCGCGCCTATTAGCAACGGCGTATCGACATATGAAACCTCCCTGCTGGAACTGAATTTTCTCGTGGCGGCTATTCTAAGCCCCCTTGCTGACTTGAAACTTGAAAACACACGGATCAAGGGCGAATTGTTCCCAAGAAGTGTATAAATTATAAAACCAGTTAGCAAATTTAACGTTGCACAACTGCTGCTAGATGTCCTAAAGGGATAGCAACGCCTGGCCAAGCCTTTGGGCTCATTGCTGTCCTATAAGCACCTTCGCTTTTGCCGGTTCCGTGGAATCGGAAACAATATGTGGTCACATGTGGTGTGAGTAAACGTCAGACTGGCCCCTTTCTAATGGATGGATCTAGAACTCTCCCTTCTTTTCATATTACCTGTTACTGTTTGTTGTGATGGCGTGGCATAGCGTAGTACACACATAGCTGCTAGTCAACTGTATCATCAAGAAGCTACCTAGGTGTTCGTATCTCACAACGTACTTCTCAAAGAAGAGATGCGCGAGGTCGATGCAGAAAACGTGGACCCGCTCAGCGAGCCTGAATTTACGGCCGTCACCAGAGCGCTAACGATGCCTTCCCCTTGACTCACATTCCGGGCTGCCGCGAGGATGAGATCAACGCCAGCCGTAATCGCCAGAACACCACGCTCGGGATCCGTCCCGAATCCCTCTAGACCGCCAGCCTCTATCGCGTCCGTGATCACCACACCCTTATACCCTAGCCGCCCGCGCAACTCCCCCTGGATCCACTTGCTGCTGATGCCACTGGGATACTGAGCATCCAGCGCCGGATAGAGTGCCCACGAGGGCATGATCATCTTCACGCCCGCTGCGATGGCCGCCGGGTACGGCGCCTCGTTGATGGATCGTAGATCTGCTAGACTGCGGTTTATCGTCACTGGGCGCTCGTCTGTGTTCTCAGTCGCCGACGCGGCTCCCAGACCGGGGAAGTGCTTCGCCGTCGCCACGACGCCCTGCCCTTGCTGTGCCTTGATGAATGCCGCCGCGCACTCTGCCACGACGGCCGAGTCATTGCTGTACGACCGCTCATACTGGTCCTCGAAGTCCCCCGGCGCATGATATACGTCCAGCACGGGCGCCAGGTTGCCGTTGTTGTTGTACGCCTTTAGCGCCGCTGCCGCCTGCACGCCTGCCGTGTTCCCCGCTGCCGCGTGGTTCGACTGCTGTCCGATCATCTTCTCCGATAGCGTCGGGCCTCCAGGTAACCGCTTCACTTGTCCCCCTTCCTGGTCCGTGACGATTAACAGCGGTCCCTTCACTACGCTGCTGCACCCTGCTGATGCGTACGCGCTCTGTAGTCCCGCGAGATATTCCGGTAGCAAGGTGTCGACGTTATCTTTGAAGATTATCACGCCTCCAAGTTGACATTGCCCCGCGAGCGTTGTGAGACGGGCTGGATGTGCGGTTCCGGGATACGAGAAGATTACATGCGCTGCGGCGTCGGCTGCTGTGATGGCTAGTGCGGAGCTGTATAGGCTCGTCGTGGCTAAGATTAAACGCTTGAGAGTCATGGTGTTAAGGTGATTATGACAAGGGCGGAGATTTGGCTTCAAGTCTCTCGGGTCGAGGCGTCTTTTAATTCAGCACAAAGACTCGAAACATTACTCACGGGCCTCGACCCGCAGTCTATCATCGCCCTCATTCATAGAACCTACTTATATCTATTTGTGTTTGCTGCATCTTGCATGCTTCAGCTGTGCTCTGCTTTGTCTAGTACGGAAGGTCATATCATAATATAGCCATGATGGACTTCGTAGTGTTGCGCTATTAGCCACGAATGTATCGAGTGTGGAAGGTCGTTTTGTAGATCGCCAACCTCGTCGTGCAATACTGCCACGTGAGCGGAATTTATTCCGTCAATAATTCACCATCCTGGCAACAGGGGTGGTGATCGTCCCGCTCACTAAATGTGCGCGTTTAACATACGCTAGACAATCTTAAGTACAAACAATACTACAAGATGATAACGATAGTATCGAATAAGTTAATTATACACCAGATGGAGGTGAGTATATGGAATGATTGTTACTATGCCTACTAGGGACATGGAACGGCTTATGGCTACAAAGCCCAACCTTTAATCACAACGCCATCGATCCGTATTCTCCACCTACTCCTTTCTTTAAACTAGCCAGCAAGCTCCGATCAAGTGAAATATTCGGTAAATCGAGCTAGGCAATAATGCTGTGTAGGAGACAAGATCTATTCTAAAACCGATTGAAACTGTTCAGCCTTTCCGTACTGCGCTAGTACAAGCCGGTTCTGAATGACAGGATTGCATAATGTCTTCCACATCACACTAGACTACGAACAATCTTCGAGCGTCTGGCCAGCTGAATTCTTCGTCAATGGAAGGGATGAAGGCTCTTCTCAGGCCTCAAATGTGCCGCTAAGAATTTTCAATCGCCATCTAGCAATCAGTAATTAACTATAACATAATTTAGCAAAATCTCGCGCGCGATATTTCCTCCAGCAGCTCTAATAAAGAGTATGCTGAGGCGACTTCCTTTGTGAGCCCGACTTCGAACCCTGCAGTCGTACCAACCCACTTATCCATACGTGAGAGCCGAAACTTCTGCCGTTGGTCTTGAGTACCTTCGCCGTTTACGCGATTTGCGTCACAAGGGCTAGAGTACTAGGGCTTGGAGGGATATTCAAATATTGCGATAATCTTCTTGAGCATTAAGGAGGCATAGAAGTCTAAGTTCCTCTCTCGAGCCTAGCGGCGAATCTAGGATTTTTATACACGAACGGGTTCGTTCTTTGCGAACCTAAAATTACTTTATATCGTCCAGATTAAGTAAGTCTTGATTATCTAAATTAGTTAAGTTTATATTGCAATTATCGTGTTTGCTTAAGTCTACGATAATAGTTAACATGATATCTAAGAATAGAAACAAACGCCTTGCAGATTGAGTACGGGATATCGCCGACTAAACCCTGGTACACGGGTAGTTGCATTACCCTACCCAGGGCTTGGTCCGTGTGACAATTTGTCAAAGATTCGGCTCTTTCATTTTGCCTGTTGCTTCAGAGCAGCGTCGATGAAGTGGCTTCGCCTAGGTGTGCCGAGTATCCTTCTTCCGTTGCGCGGGAAGCAGATGTTCACGTCAATAGCGCAAGACTTCGGGTATTGATCATCTATGTTCAGGTAACTATATCCATCAACAAGTGGGCCTCGTATAATTCGCTAGCCCTGGCGAACTCAATGAGCCCTGTACGTATGCTAGGACGGCTATCTTCTCATGGTCCGAAACGGTGCTGGATCGGCTCGAGTTGAACGGCTCGGTTCATGACTCTTATCTAACAAGGATAAGACTTGTTGACTCGTCGGGCTTTCACGAGATCTCGGCTTGTTGATATGTGGCTGGATGATTCCCGGGGGCATCTGACAATATCTAGTGGACCTGCTTAGGTCGATGATTTGTCGTCGTCAGAGCGTCAAGACTAAGGTAGTCGGTGATTGAATTGGGAGACAGTCGTAATGTATTGCACTTTTTGTTCTTGCGTGTGGATTTACTATCAGTATCACTAACGTCTTAGAACCTTTGAAACGGTTTACAAACCTATCTTCATCACGTTACCTCCGTTTGCTAGGATTGTGCAAAGTGGTGTGATATTGATTAGTTAGCTGCTTTACGAGACGATTCTTGAACTAAAATAATCTCCCCTTTGACCAATGTTTGGAGACAGCTAGAATCTGGAACGGGTCGCAAGCGTCATGCAGCTTGTGTAGGGAACAGACGATGCATGGGTGAGCCAGTGCTGTGTTATCGCCTCTTAAGCACCTATAGGTACTTGGAAGCAGTGGGATTGTAATGTGGTGTATTCACTGCGAGTGGTCACGTGTGTCTTATTTACTGTGGCCCTACCTCCATTTTTTTGCACTGTCCCAGTGTACCTGCCTTGTTGCCCAAATAATTTATCTTCCTGCGCTTATCACGGACTGTCTTGACTACAACAACACTGCTCATCTTAAGTTACTCAGAGACCTCGCGCTTCGACTTTCCATAGTCAGGCATACGAAATTTAACAAGTGTGACGTTGCTATAACGTAGAAGAGATGGATTTAGACAGAAGCTCACCAACACCGACAACATCAACATCGACGCTGATTCTAACGCCCACTACATCTAAAAGAAGCAGTACAACAACACGCAATACCAATCGGCATTCGCCTCCACTTCCGACCACTCTGTTAGGCCCGATACCTGTCACGACGCTGAGTGCCATATCGTGGCGGAAGGCGTATCCTCGAGTTGGCCAATTCGCCATAACTGCATCAGAAGAGGTTATAGCCGCCGGACCTAGAGGCCTTTTCTACTTCAAACGGGTACAAGACCATGCATCCAAGCCTTGGTCCGAAGCCCGGTTGCTCTCCAGCACACCAGCCACGGTAAATGATTCATTCGTGTCTGGCCTGGCAATACACTCGAGCAAAGAACGCTTAGATGTCTACTGCGTTTCGAGAGGTGTGTTGCACAGCTTCTACCGCTCCGCTAAAACCGATCCTTCGTTTGCCGTGAATTCCAGACCCCCTCTTTCAACTTATGCTGTTAGTGGCACACCAGCTGTTGCTACGACTGTTAAAGATCCGCAGCGATGGAGCCTAGTCGTCCCCTGTCAGTCAGGTGGTCTGCTACACACCTCGACAACTAGCCCTTCGTCATCAGGTAGTTACGGCTCGGAGTGGGACCCAGTAGATCATGTCGCCAAAGGTTTAGGTGTTATCTCGGCCGTATCCATCACAACGATACGTACTGGGGATGGATACCCTCCTAGGAATATAGCCATTGTGGCCGCCTGCGTTGCAAGCGCCCGATTACACACACTCGAGGGATTAGTTGAGCGGAAGTCAGGATACTATGCCTCCAGCTTCTATGAATGGAAGGCGCAGGCTTCAACTATGATCTCTCACCCTGGCGAGGTAACTGGCAATCCTGTGCTCATCAATGGTGGGCCAGCTGAGAACCAGCTGGACTTGCTAGTACCTTCGGCAGAGGGAGGTGTTTTCCACTTCATCCGAACGGATTCTACCCCCGACGAATGGCACATGATTGCGCGCATCACATTTCCTCCAAGTCTTCCCATAGCGTCCTGTCTGGCTCTGAATGTCGACTTTCTGGGATACCGAAAACGAGAGTTCAAAG
The DNA here is from genome assembly GCA_022385715.1 of Xylaria cubensis. Taxonomy (NCBI): domain Eukaryota; kingdom Fungi; phylum Ascomycota; class Sordariomycetes; order Xylariales; family Xylariaceae; genus Xylaria; species Xylaria cubensis. The sequence continues at coordinate 46,752 of MU279128.1, read as the reverse complement.
CCCTTGTTCAGAGCGGAGGTCGAATTTACCAGGTCAAAACATACGAAGGTGCCAAACCATGGTCTGGATCATATTTGAAACCGATAGTGTATCCAGGTCCATTCTCTGACTAAGTAGCTGCCTCGAGTTTGTTGTAACTCGACTCGGCTTTTGAGATGTGTCCTCGATCCTCTAAATTTATCTGGTTCAGCTCCTAATGATATCGGCCTTACGGCATATTGATAATGACAATCGGCCTCTGATCGTTGTTGTGGAAGGTGTAGTAATCTGTTATACGCTACCGGGGCTAAATATCTGGACATGGCTGTTCCCTGGAAGAGAACGATATTTCTATAATTAAGGGCTCGCTGCAAAGGATTCGCGAGTGTAAGGTTATCACGCTTAATACATGAGGGTCAGATCAGGATATCTACTAGATCGCGACTTTTTATGATTGCAATAGGCTGGTTACCGCCTCCTTAATGTAACTTGATTGAATTATACCTACTTTGATCTTACTGTATGAGTCTGTCGCGCCCATGCTATGCAATCGGACTCTGGGATGTTGTTTCCAGGAGATGTAGTAAATATCCTACCAGACGTGATCTCATCATGGCGTCTCGGAACCAAACCACAACACGATACTACAACACTACCAAAAGCAGAACGTAGGCAAATCGGGTCCTTTGACTTCTCAGCGGTTATTAGTTACGTCTTGCAATATATGTCTTCTGCCTTGGATAGACCAATTTAGGGATTCAGGGGCAGCACAAGAATACGATCGCACCTGGATAAAAAAGACTTCCAACAGAGTTATTGCTTCTAGTAGCACCGATTTGTTAGAATGACTGTAGGACGATTCCTGTATATTGAACGCTCTAATTGCTTTGTCATACTGTCAAGTACGTAGCCTGTAATACAATGACGCGTCATCCATATTTTTGCGTGACTTCTTCCGTACTGGTATCAGTTCATCACACCTAACAGTTTTCACCAAAGCTTGAGATGTATTAACGAACACTATAAGGACGTCTAAACAATTAAAGTTTAGATTGTGCTATAAATGCTTGTAGAAGCCAAGCGACACCGAATTGGCGTTTTTTCCACACCCACCGTCATCAACTCTGCATTTCGTCGTGTGAACTAGAGAGACTATTTCTCAAGCACGAATGATAATCGGTTTGGGTTGTTCCGATCTCAGCAGACGAAAACATTCTTATATCCATAATATCCGTTGCTGCTATATGCTGGTGTTCTTGTTGTTGGAAACTTGTGAAACCCCCTGTAAATGACAGATATGTTCTAAGAGTACCGTTAGTCAAACTTGAAAGTTCTGGCTGCTCTGTTGGTTCAATGTCAATGTTGGCCGTTGAACAAGAGGGGGCGGGTTCCGGTAGCTTTCACGATGGCCATCTTGAAAATGACCACGTGGATGTCAACATCCAAGAATTTGAACGCTGTGATCGTTTTGATTTCTGGAGACCAATGTTGGCTTTCGGAGACCATTCTGCGCTCCCCCCTAAAAGGCAACCACCTACCCACTTGCAACCACTATTTGCAACCATCACTTGCAACAGCCACTTGCAACAGCCACTTGCAACTGTTTCTGCCAAAACAATGGCCTTATAATAATCAATTGCAGCACTTCCCTTTACGCGTAGTAGTAATAAGTAACCCTGTAGCGTAATTCGTAAAGTGCTCCATAGGTAATAATAATCGTAGACCTATAGTTCAAATCCAGCTGTAACCATACTATAATAACCACATAAAAGTAAAAGAAAAAAAAGGTACAAACTGATAAATAAGTATTCTTTTGTAGGTTATACGAGGCCTCGGAGACCGTTTTTAATCGGAGATCGTTTTAGTTTGGAGATCGTGTTGGTAGTATAATGTTCAAGAGAATATCATACCTTTGGATCGTCTCCACTAACCCCCAGTTTGCGCTGATGAAGTTGTAGGCGATAATCGCATAACTGCATATTTGCATGTTAATGGAAGATGCAGTAATCAAAGTTATGATCTGCACTGCCACATGGAGCAGATTACCGAGTCATCAACTGTGACGCCACAAGGCGCAGCGGGGGCCCCTTTTCTTGTGCGACGATACACATCATTGCCTTCAAAGAAGCACATCGCACCATGTCCTCCTCGAAAACTTCGCAGCTGAATAGCTCCTGTTCAATTTGTTCTAACTATGTTGGCCAGAAAAAGCTGAAGTTCTACGGACGGGACGCCGCGGCTTCTGAGGTTGTACATCAGAAATGCTTGGAATGCAATGAGATTCAATTTAATGGAAGCCAACTCTGCTCTTTCTGCTCTCACATCCGCCCATCCCATTTATTGACATGCGCATGTGTTCATAGCCTCTTCGACGATAACGGAAATGGACAATATGTAATCCAACTCGGGACACAAGCGGAACTACAGTTGAGGCAAGAAGCGTGTAAATTCTGCAGATGGTGCCTTCAAGTTGCCCAGGCAGATTCCCAACTCCGCCAGTACACAATCGACGAACAGGCTCCTATATATATCATGAGACGGATATGCATCGAAAAGTTGGCTTTCGATTCAGAAGGAGATGATGTCAACGTCGATTGTCAACCGGAGGTTATACTATACATCACAAGCAAGACGTCCCGATTTGTTCAGAATTCTGTGAACCCTCAGTGGGTCAAACTCGGACACAATAAGAGATCTCCGTGGGTGCTCACTATGGCAGGTAGTAGCATATCGACCGACAAAAACCGCACCAGGTTGGAAACATTCTCAGTTGTGTCGCCTTCTTTCCAGTGGGCTGTAGCACGCCGCTGGATGACGGTATGCGAAAATGAGCATGAAAATTGTCGTAAAAGTAAGGCTAAGAAGCTACCAACCAACTTCCGGCTTGTTGACATCGAACTGAAATGCCTTGTTGACGCCCATGTTGAGCCATATCTCCCTTTTATTGCTCTCAGCTACGTCTGGGGTGCTGACCCATCAAGCGAGATAACAGCACGTCGCGACAACTTACACTACTTGAAGCAACCGGGTAGCCTATGCCGCCTACCTCGGACTATCTTGCATGCTATGGAAGCCTGTAAACGACTAGATCAGCGGTACTTATGGGTTGATAGGCTTTGCATTGTGCAAGATGACAAGGAAGATAAGTACGGGCAAATCAGGTCATTGGAAGCAATATACACCCGCGCCAAACTTGTTATAGTGGCGGCATGTGGGGACAGCATACATTCAGGTCTGATCGGTGTCAATGACGATTTCCCAAGAAACCGATATCAAATATCTACCGATGTCTTTGGATTCACCATGGCTAATCAGCTTCATGGTTTTGAGATAGCCACGCAGAGCGTATGGAACGAAAGAGCCTGGACATACCAGGAGGCTATCCTGGCAAGGCGCAAACTGTACTTTACCCCGGCAGAGATCTGGTTCGAGTGTGCAGAAGGCGTCCAGCGCGAAAACGCTTTCTCAGTTAATCGGAAATCTAAAAACCCGCAGGGCAATCGGCTAAGGCTTTACAACAACAGGAACAGGGCTGGCTCAACTCATGACGACTATGAGGATTACAGGAGGCATCTAGAGCGCTATTCTCGACGCGGCCTGACTTATCCTTCCGACGTATACAATGCATTTCACGGTATCGAGGATGCATTTTATTCTGAAGGAGGAACTATCTTTGGACTGCCGGAACGTGACTTCAGCCGTGCGTTGTTGTGGTACCCGTACGATTGGTCAGATCATCTCCAAATGCGCCGGCCTAGCGATAAAGACATTATATTGCCCTCTTGGTCTTGGGCATCCTTAATCGGACACATAGCAACTTGTGGACTATATGGCCAGCCAAACAACAGAGCCCTCCAAAGAGGCTCTTTCTACTGCTCGCTCTGCGAATGGTTCACGTGCAATAGAGATAACGGCCAGCAGAGTATTCGCAGAATCAATGCCGTCAATGACAATAAGGTTTGGTCACAACTTGACGAAATTTGGGCGGAGCAAGATCATACAGACAAATCACAACCCGATTTTGATAGTTTTCGCGACACCCCGGATTATCGACAATTTCTTGCGCTGGCTTGGGCAAAAGGCTGCATTGAATTGGAGGCACCCACCGATCTTCTCGTCTCGCTAAGTGAATCCGCCTTATCTGCCGAGAACCTGGCGTCCCGCTGGCCAACGGTCGGGGCGTTCTGGGCTGAGGTCCGGCGTGGAACCCATCATACACAAACCCCCTACGGCATGCCTAATCTCCATTCTGGATATCTCCTCACCCGCACTCAATATTCAGTCTTGCGTGTAGAGCATAATGGCAGTACGGAGCATTTCCGCGGTAACGTCTATGTGCCTAATGTGCACTTCGTCATCAACCTTCCACAAAACGTCAGTGAAACAGTCGGTTCGCTGCTAGGCACGGTCGAGTATCGACTACGCGATACAGCAACGCCCGATCGAGCCGAAGATGTGAATTTTATTGCGCTGGCCGTGGGATCGATGCCCGTATACGTGTCGAGTATCGTAGATGAGATAGCGCTGAGGAAAAATTGTTTCCATACGGATCGGCCAGAGCGCTTGCTCCAGTTTGCTCAACCGGGCGTTGTTGTCATGGCTGTGACGTGGGACGGGCCAATTGCTCGTCGTCTGGCACTGGGATGGGTAACTTTACAAGGCTGGGTGGACTCGAAGCCGAAGTTTAAAACGGTTATACTGGCCTAGACGGATAGGACCTCGTCATGAACGGGTATGCATAGAGATATAGACGGATTTCGAATACTCGGGACAATCAATATTTAATGGAATTCGTCTTTATTTCAGCTAACCCCTAATCAGAACCGGCGACAATGTATCCTTTGTCCCCTCCAAGCTATCACCGCTTCTCTTTCTTGTCTTATATCTAGGAGACATGTGTTTTCCCTAAGCTCAGTTCCGCCTTGTTTGTTGTCATACGCTGACCTGTTATCAATTTGCCGTCTCACGATCTTGTAGGCTTGCACTACTTCCCGGAAACCCCCCCTGTGACGGAAAAGACACGCCTGACGGAGGTGGAACAGCAGTAGTGTGTGTCCTCGCCAGCTCGAACGGGCCCTGCCCGGAGCGAGGCATTGAGACCGCGCCCGGCACCATGTTGATGCGTAGCGTGCCCGTAAAACTCTGTTTGAGCAGAGACACGTCCTGCAGATTCCGCACTCATATAAGGGCTAGACATGCCCATAGGCCCCTGCGCAGGACCTGACGGACTTGGGTATTGAGGATAGTGCTGTGTTACTGGGTAGGCTTGCGGAATACCGGAATACTGGGGAGTTCGCGCTCGGTTCGGATATGGCATGTAACCTCCAATTCCGTGGCCACTGGTCGGAGACACTTCATACGGCTTGTCTCTGGAAGCCCTGGATTGGGAAGTGTTGAAGCGATCATCACGTTCACTTCGCCGTTTCGCAATGAATGTCGCACTGCCGCCCCTGGTCTTGTTCATGTATCCTTCAAAAAGAGTCATTGTCTGCTCAACTATTTCAAAATGATGCTCATCGAGAACTATAGTGTTATATAAGTATATGATCCCAAAGTCTATAGATTGTATAAACGCCCCTAGGGGAACTACCCAAGGTAGAAGCAACGAAGCATTACTAACCTGGCGGGATTCCTTCAGCGCCTTTATCCCGGTCCATTTTTCTGTCGTAAAGAGCAAGTGATGCCGCTATCTGAACCGCGTTTCGAATCTGACGATCGTTCCAACGGCCCTCCCCGTCATTATCTGCGTGTCTATCCCAGTGGTCAACTGAAAATTTGAAAATTTGGTCCTTACGTATGAACAGCTGGCTCCGCGAGGTTGATCCGGCTTTACGTTTTTCTATCATATTAAGACGTTCTAGGTTCATCCGCATGATCTGTTCAATCTGTAATCTGCCAAGTGCTGGATAATATAACGATAAGTGGACTCGCGACTTGAATGCCTCATCGAGGGTTCCAACACGGTTCGTTGTCAAGAAGAGAATACCATTGTAATACTCTAACACTCTATCACGATAGGTATTATTCGCAACACGAAGCGCAAGTCTCAAGGAGATATACCGTAGAAAGACAGAAACTAAAGCATTCCGTTGCAAAGCGTTTGTCTCTCTTAGGAAGACGTCAGCTTCGTCCAACAGCAAGATACTGGATGGCACAGGAGGATTAGACTTCATATGTTTCTTGACAGAATTCTTGTATCTTACCAGTCCCATAGATGTGCAAGTCGGAATATTTCGTTAAGCGACGATTCGACACCTTGAGGCGTGAAACCAAGGTCGCCACACATTATCACAAAAAGGGGTTTTCTATGCCACAGCGCAAGTGCTTCAGCTGTTGCAGCTTTCCCAGTCCCTGGAGCTCCATGAAGTAACATTACAAGCCCCCTTCCTTTTCCCCTTATGAAATCTTGGTCCATGTGTGAATGAAGAATTGATGGAGACTCGATAGACTTCCGTTGAAAGTGAGACCAAACTACTGACTGAACAATGCGGATAATGTTTTTCGTCAATCTTTAGATTTAACGGATCACTCCCTATGGCAAGTTTAAAAAAGGAATCAATGAACCCGGAGAAGAATTTTCGCTCCTTGAGCGCGTAGGCATATAATCACGTTAGTAGCAGAGCAAGATCCTCTGCTTCAAAATGAGGGCCCTGTAGCTGATTTGTGAGCTTATCATCTTTGATAGAAGCATTTGACTGAAGTGTGAAGATATCATCTTCGATCTGTGTTCGGTCTTGAACGGTAGAAACTACAGTTTTGCGATTTCGATCAGCCCATCGAGTAATTTCGATTGAATCTTGGACTACGCTCCATGTTTGCCCCCACGGTGTGGAAGACCAAGAAAGGCTCGAGATACCCCAATGTGGTATAGCTCTAACGGCTTCTTTGACGTCTACGATGCTCAATTTAGTTCACTTCATGAAAAGCTACTTCTCTGACATCGGGTGGTAATAAATCTGGCTCAAATGCATCGTCAGATTCTCGGACCGGAGAATGAAAGTATTGCTGGGGAGCGTTGACCGGAGGGCGCGGTAGCTGCGGTGGCACCGCCATTGAATTTCTTCTTGGTGGTGATTTTGCTGCTCTGCTCCAGCCGCAATATAGCATGTGTTTGGAAGCTACGGCATCTCGAGATTTCATCCCAAGACCTTGTGCGGTTCGAGCAAGTTCTCTTTATCGGGATGAAACCGAAGCGGGTATATGCCCAAAGCCGTAATTTCGATTTGACCGCTGAAGAGGGACATCGGAGAACTGCCGTTGAGGGTGATATATTCTGTCCATCGTAATCAGGTACGTAGTACTTTACGGTAAAGATGCTGCTGCTCATTTCTCGGGTGTTTCGCCGTCTCGGTACACACTATATGTTTCGGTTTAGAGTAGACTACAGTCCGTATAAACTTGAAAACATCCTGTGCATAGAAAAGTTCGTCGCGAAGGAAAACTGTATATTGGAGCTCTGACTGGCGTGACAGATCGGAAATTACTTACGGCAACGTACTCCTTCTGGCCCCATGAAGTTGCTATGGCATCTTCTTTAACCAACCCTCAGACTATTACAAGGTAACTAAGATCGGATCGAGCCCTTGAGATGGCAACGTATACAAGCTCGCCAACTTAGAACAAGTAAGATAGCTCTTGGTATGTCACCAACGTTAACTTTAGAGCGTCGAAACACATGTACATATTAGGATGCGGAATGATGCGCTTGTGAATAAACTCAATATAGCAACATAGCGCTAATAATGTCTCGTAGCTCCCTAAAAGTACGGTTATTATAAACACCACTTTTCCTGCGTTATGTGATGTTCTAAGGCTGTTAATCGAGCAGCTGCCGCCACATATCACACTCTACTGTCTCCTTGATGGTGTCTCTTGGTACGAACAGGAAGCCTGGGTTGATAAGGTGCGGTTCTTCATTGGACTATTCAGGTACTTGACAGTACGAGAAAACGGGCTAATCCTGAAACTTTTCATGATATCTAACAAATATTTAGAAATGGTAGATTTGATATATTCAGAATTAGAGTATGTCTCACTGGTATTTGCGAGTATCGACTCATTTTCATTAGTATCATCTTCCATTGTGGCAGCAATGGCTCCTTATTCTTAAATTGTATTCAGAGTAGAAAAGAGATCTATTCTCAATTGATGGGCAGAAGACTTCAGTTGTTTCATCATTGATAAAGTGTATTGGCCGGCCATCATATCTTGTGGAGATTAGGTGGAAAAGGAACCGGTTTTCCAGATTGAGTTCTGGAGAGATTCAGTTGAAGTAACAGATTTTTCATTCGAAAGACAACCATTTTAGGAGAAGAAATCGATTCCAAGCTTGAAAAATTTTAGAAAGTTGCATGTTTGTGCATCTCACAAGCCAAGTGGCGGATCGTATTAGGTCACGTCCATTCCCATACCATTTGGATTAAAGATGCTAGACGATGCATATAACTGACTAATCTAGACCATCGCATCTTCTAAACGCACGTAACAATGTGTCGGTTCTCTTGCAAACTTCTGTACGGCATCGTACCCACTTAGCTGAGGTGGTGTTAAGACTAGCTTGAAGTGCCAGATGATCAGTGCAAATTGCATCTTGAGCGTCTGAAGAGCGAGTCTCTTGCCGAAACAACCCCGGGGCCCTAGTCCAAAGGCTAGTTGCGGTCCAGACGTGGAGTCGAAAGTCAGGGCGTTTGAAGCTGGCTGTTTCTTGAGCCAGCGCTCGGGTCGGAACGCACCGATGTCTTTATCATCCCAAATACCTGTGAGAGCCTTGCCTTCACTGCGACGCGCTCCAGGGCTCCGCACTGCGTCCGGCACATTCATGTTGGGCTCTAGATATCCGGCCCCGTTAGCCATCAGGAATACATCGGTACCCTTAGGAATGTAGTGTCCGAGCACGGTAGTGTCCTGTAAAGCTTGACGGACTACGAAGGCGATGGTATTAGCGTGGCGCAATACCTCTTCAACAACTGCGTCGAGGTAGGGAACATGCGCCTTGGCAAGCTCCTGGTAGGTAGGGGCTCGCTTCTCTTGGAGGGCCTGGAAGAAGGCGGCATGAAGGGCTGCGCGCAATTTATCCTGAGCATAGGGGTTATCGGTCAGCATTTTGACCCCCCAGGCTACTGTAGTGGCAGAGGTGTCGTGCCCAGCCATCGTGAAGCCGAAGAATTCGTCGGAAATGGCTCGCTTATGGTAATTGGGTTGACGAGCTTCCTTCCTTGCGACTTCCCTTTCACGTAGTAACACGGAATGTAAGGCACTACGAGGCTCATAGTCGCCGCCGTCTATTAGGGCTACGGATTCTTCCACCATCCTACGAATGTAATTATCCTTGATGACTGTAGCCCTTTTCATATACGGAAGCTTACGTAGGACCCATGAAGTCAGGACAGGGGCGGGCGATAACTGCGTGTCTGTTACAGAGTTTGCTAGAGTCAGAACTGCGGCGAATGTCTCAGGGATGCAACTGTCTGGGAAGGCGACTGGCTCATCGGCGTTGGATGGTATCTCGGGGTTCCACTGCAACACAACCCTCAGCCGTTGATAGGTGACGCTCTCTGCTTCAGGCAACCCAAAGGACGAGGCGAAAATACTGTCTAGCGCTGCATATATAATATCATGATGAGCAGAAAATGGTCGACCCTTAGCCATACCACACTTGGCCTGCCATACTTTGATCAAAAGGCATATCGACTTATATACCTCGGGCGCGCTCACTTTACTGATGAAGGTTGGTGCCATGAGATGGTTGATGAGGTTGCGATTGTTCTTGAAGCGTGCATCGGACGAGAGGAATTGAATGTGCTGTTCGGGAAGAATGCCACCTATAAGCTCTCCGAAAAATCCACTGCGGTCAAATTCTTTGCGCCTAAGGAGAATATCCTGTGCCTCGAAAGGGTCTGTAACCACGACCCATGGTAGCGATGCGGGCTTGATGAAGGCCTGAACAATAACACTATGATGCCGAGTAGTAAGCGAGCTCAACCAACACTATTATAATTAACCATCAGCTGGGCTCATCCAAGCATACATGGAAAGACTAACGAATATGCGTTTCGTACGCATGACATAACCCATCATCTCGGGGATGTCGCCAAACACTTTATTCGCTGCATCCCGGTTATATGGAATACCAGCAAGTGGCTTAGGGAGGATCACTCGGCGTCCCAAATATGACGCTAGGGCCAGCAAAACAAGCAGCAGCATGCTTTCAGCGAAGAAAAGCACAGCACCCGTTCCATTGCTTCTTTCCTGCGAGATTGGGTTACTGCAGCTGATGGGTGTACCCCAACAGAGCATCAATGCAGTTATTGTCTGGCTGGTCTGCATTTGAACGTTGGATAGCGAAAGTAAGCGGGGACCTACATAATGGGTGTTAGCTGGGACTGGATGACATTAAATATGAGAATGGAGTGATGTGCTAACACAGGGGACGTAAGCACCCCTCAATTCTGCCAAGAAAACCTGATGTGATGCACTGACATAACTCTCGTTGCTCAATCTAGTTGGGGAAATCGGCCGACCAGTATAAGGTACGTGGACTGTTGAGACTGTCAATTTTCATCGCCCTCAAAAGGGGCGTAATGAACAATTATCGTATCAACTAATATAAGTGTTCGTCTAAGCGATGACAATGTTTTTATTTTTTTTTTAATTTTTTTTACTAACAGCTGATAGTCAAGCGTCTTGTCGCGGAACCGTAAATTGTGAACTGTAGGTGCGGCATATTAATTAGAGGTGCCGAGGTATCCTCTGGCAAGTTATCTTCTGGCAAGACCGGCGAATGAGAAATAGTTGTGCGCTGTGCCATGGAATTGGATTATCCGGCGGTTCTGGAAAGCCATTTTCAACCGCATCTAACAGAAATTATAAATTTAACATCTTTTAATCATCCCAACTTCGAATGCGAAACCATGAGGAGGAAGCCTCGGATTCAGTTCTAAGAACATCCCCTCATCTTGTGCATGAAGTTATTCAATTTGATATAAGTACAATATAGGATCGAGACAAAATGTAATCGAAACATAAAGGCAAATGAAAGCACAATATCTTCATAACAATAACAGGCAATAAGAAATAGAGGCCACTTAAATTGTATCGGAGCTCTGGCGATGGATTAACTGTGTGATAATCTTTCTTGAAGACAGCAAGAACAATGCGAATGTAAAACCAAGGTAGTAATCAAAATCTAGTCAGTAAATCGTAATCATGCTGTTAATAATACGACTCAGTGGCGATGCCATGTTGTGCAAGCCATCTACTTCTTGGGCGTAGCGCTAGCTTGATGCCTCGTACATGAGCAATACGCAAGAGAGTTTTCATAATGTAAGTACTCTGTAAGTCGGTCAATTCCTCGACGCAGATCGTTACATATAGTCCTCTTAAGAGAAAGAAGGACCCTATCGCCTTGCCTTCCTTCCCGACCATTGGCAAGCCTAACTGATCCACGTCGCCCATCATATACGGGACACAGGCGCAGATCTCGCCAATTGCATCGCGAAGTCGCTTGTTGAAGTCCCATCGATGCCATTCTCGACTAAAAAGTTGTACATCTAGCAGAGAGGAAGTACGAGTGAGGGTTTGTAATGCATAGATAGCCGTGCACCAGAAGCCGATCCACATCGCACCGTGAGCAATGTGTTTGAATAGATGATACTTGTAAGGGAAGGTTTCCTGATGGGTATCACTCTCTTCACGGGAAAACATTTTGTAAGATTGATACGACTTGGTAGGCGACTGGGCTGCTTCCCACCTCAGTAAATGGAGATATGCTGCAAAGACACGATCAAAAGATTGAATAATCGCGCTCTCAAGCATATTCCTGCTAGGGTCTGACATAATGGCTCGTATCTTGCCACAGCTCTCCGACATTTCACGCATAATATACCAGAGCTCAACTTGCGACGGGCTGAAATGCAGCCCTTCAAAAGCAAGCTCAGAATCGATTCGTGAAGGATGGAATCCTCCCACTGAATTGAAATGGACTCTGCCATGGATAATGTGAAGTATACCATCAGCGGCAGCTGTTCTCGATGGAGAATTCCCACGTAGTCTGTGTAACTCCACAAGACCTTTATCATGAGGATCTCGTGGAACAAGTGTGATGTCATTGATAGCCTGCGAATGATCATTATAAAAGGAATTCGATATCTGACGAAAATAACCTACCTCGTACATCTGCATCAAGATGATCGCTATCAAAGTGGTGTCTGAGCTGGCTTCTGCTGGATTTGTGAGCGCCATTGAAACTGATTGAAGCGTTTCTCCGTAATGCTTCTCGGCACTTCGTTTTAAATGACTGAGGCCGGTTATATTGGCAAGACTTGCATAACCAGCTGCGAGTACACCAGATTTCAGTTGTCGATTGCTCGGCTCTTTGCTTAACAAGTCGGATAAGAACCCAAGATAGCCCGCACTATCTTTCGTCGGGGCAAGTGAATAATTATATAAAAAGTGACCAATAGCTTTCGCTTCCCACCTTTCGGTAGGCTGCGTCAGGAGTGGTGTAAATGAGATAGACTCTGTCAACAATCCGCCTGAATTGCCTGTTGTCCTCAATAAATGTAAATTCTGGGCTTTTGGTGTAAATTCTGTATTCATAGAGCGAAACACAACTTGATTAGCGTCGCGGTAGCCTGGACACAAACGACCACCCTTTGTACATCGCCCGCATTGTGGTTTCTCTTCGTCACACTGCCTCAAGCTTATTAACAAATGTTGGTAGTGAGACCCTGGGTATAATACCTTTACTTTCATTCGCCGACATGCATGACATCCTAAGCTATAAGGCAAACGGGTCGTTGTCGGATGTCGCCGGCGGTTGTGGGGATCCATGGCTGGTGCTCCGCCCGGTTGCTGAATTCTTGATCCGTTGAGGCACCAGAGAGCCTAGGAGCGATGGTAACGTTGACTTGATCGGTCAATAACAAGTGCCGATTTGATTGCACGATAAAACCGGGCCGGGGACAGAATGGATGGCGCATCACCGCACATCGGCATCACTGCATTAGACTAGAAGGTAGAAATCGGCAAACAAGTCCAGAAATCACTGCCTCAGAAGATGTGGCTGGGATTCTGTCCCCCGTAGGACATCCACGTGGCTAACTAAGCTGGGTTATCTTCCCGAATCGCACCAGTTACTCAATTAGGTAGGCATTAAGTGGGTATAGACTCCATAATGAGGCGTGTTGTAAGGTTAGGTACGTATGTACAATCCATAGCAAAAGCTCGCTGAATATCGCTTGCAAAGATATTTGAGGATCCAACATAGTGAAAACATGTAAAGATTTTTACGTTAAAAGACGACGAAAGTATAAGAACCCAGGCAAGCCCCAGCCCGTCCTCGAATATGTAAGTTTTAAGATGCAAGCGCAAATCAACGCATCACTTTATTTCGAGATCTACTTCGTCGTCGTGAAAATGCCTACTTTGTCTATTTTTCAAGCGCTATTCACGCTGTTATCCTTAGGACTGGCGTGTCCATTCCACAATGGAGCTTCCAATCCCATCTTAGCAGCCGCAAATAACAACCGGTTCCGTTCTCTTCAACGAAGTAATCCCCTTTCGAAGGCCAGGACAGCCATCACTAACGTGCGGGTATTTGATGGATATCGACTACTTCCGGTATCCACGGTAATCGTCGACCAGGGCACGATTGTGGATGTAGGGAATAGTGGTAATGCTATTGTGCATATCGATGGAAAAGGCGGCGTTCTCATGCCGGGTTTAATAGACGCGCACGCCCATCCCAGTGATATAGCTCATCTTCAAGATTTGAGCCGATATGGCGTCACCACCACGATGATGATGGCCTGTTTCCAGCCGCAATCTTGCCAGTCATTGAGGAACCACAGCGGTCTAGTGGATGTCGTGATAGGGTCCTTAATAGCCGCCGCGCCGGGTAGTATACACGGGAACATCGTTGCCGCCGTGGATGGAAATGGTGATCGTCTGATCCACAACGCCAGCATGGCTCCTCAGTGGCTCGACGATGCATTATCTTGGGGTCCGGACTTCGTTAAGCTCATTGCGGAATCCCCGGGCCTAGATCAACAAACTTTAAACGTCTTAACAAAAAGGTCTCACGACCGTCGAAAGCGAGTGGTTTGCCACGCGTCCAGTCTTGACGCCTATGAACAAGCAGCGATCGCCGGAGTTGATGATATCCAACATTCACCATCTGACAAGCCGATCTCCACTGGCTTAGCAAGGCGCATTGCTTCCAGAGGGCAGGTAGCTACTCCAACACTGGCGATCATGCGCGCCATAAGTGATGCATCCCCAGCAACCCGGAACTATACTGCCGCAGAAGAAACCGTGCGACGTCTAAAAGAGGCCGGGGTTCCAATCATTGCCGGCACGGATTCCAATTTAGTCCAGGGCCTGATCGCAATAGTGCCTTTCGGAATAAGTCTTCACGAGGAGCTCCAGCTGCTGGTCAATGCAGGGTTGTCGCCAATGGAAGCCTTACGTGCAGCCACTTCCACTGCGGCCAAGCACTGGGGACTTAATGATAGAGGTGCGATAGCTCCTGGGAAACGCGCAGACCTTGTTCTGCTTTCAGGAAACCCGCTTGAGGATATTAGCGCCACAAAGACTATCCAAAGAATCTGGCTGGCTGGTGTGGAATTTTCTGGGGCTGTGGGCAGCTTCTAAGATAATAGTGTTCTCGCAAATATCACAAGTTTTTGATTCTTGCATTTAGAAGAATCCTTCAGGGTAGTGCACGTGATCACGAGTCACAACTTTGCAGTGTCTTAGGGCCCCTAACATCAGTCTTTAATATGAAATGCTGTCTTGAACCAACAAACGCACGATGCGGCTATGACCATGCAATCATCCTAAGCCCTGCAGCTTAGAGGTTTTATTACGAAGATTCGGATGCATAAGAGCGTGACACGTTCATCGCGTCTGTTGCTACTGCTTCGAGGCACCTGCTCGGGGCTGCCACAGCATCTGCTTCTTCTTCCGATTCGACGATGGAGAGCAATGGGTAGTATTATGTATACCCCTTGCGTCCTGCCTAGCTTTGGGTGCGAAGGGTAAGCTTGAAAGCGAAACTGCGACAATGTTGTATGTTATTAGTATGCCTATAGGTATGTCTACACCCAATTAACCCTCAATTGGCCCTGCAGCATTGCGCAACACTCTGCTGACATGCCTCATTATGCAGGTTGATCTCCGAACGGACGGGTATCCCCATCCGGCACATTGTTGCACACTGCTTGAACAATGATCCGAACCCGCTCGCGTTACTCCTCATCCTTGAACACGTTGAAGGCGAGAAGCTGTTGTACAGCAACCTATCATCTCTGCCTGATTACCAACAAGATAACCTTTACCGCTCGCTGGCCACGATATTACATGCAGCTTCGGAGGCTGGAGTTCCTGTCTACAGCGTATTTGCGACGTCATGAGGATGGCCCCAAAGTGTACAAGATGATTACGTCGATCAACATCAACGTACAAGAAATAGAAGGTTTCAACCCCTCCATCGGTCAGTCCAACTACGCCAATTAGCACGGGACTGTATTGCCCGCTGGCGCATACAGCTCGATGTTCCTGCAGCCTGCCGACAATGCATTCGCCAAGAGCCGTGCTAGCATTACTAATGACGAGGAACAAGGCGTCAACACTCTTGATCACACATGTACATCTTCCATTACTATGCTGAGCAGTGAGTCGACCATAGTTATGAGAATGGTCCGTTTGTTTTAGTTCATAGGGACTCAGGGCTTTTCAACCTCCTCGTATATACGTAGAGCGTTTGGATGAAGGGATTTATACGATGGGATAGCTTATACTACCGCAGTGGAAGCACTGAAGAACAGCAGTAAAGGTAGTATTAGTATTAGTGTCGAGTCCGATAGTCCAAAATACTTCCATGGCGAAAAACCCCGACTTTGACCGTCCTTAGCAGCAGATTTAAGAGGGCCATAACGTACGCTACAGTATTTGCGGATCGATAAATAATAGTAAAGTGTAGGTTACTTCCGGTCGTGGAATTTTTTTGCCAAGTCGGACACCATCTCCTTCGCTGGTCCTGATATATACATACAACCATAATCCGTCCAAGCCGACAATAATAACCTAGGCTAAGTGTTACAACGCACTAAGCAAGGCACGCAAAGAGACTCCCTGTACATGGTCAGATAGCGCTCAGAGATGGTTTAAAAGACCTTTGTGCAACAAGTTGTCTAATGCTTACTTCAACCCGGGACTTTATCCGAATAGCTGCCCCAGTTCATGCAGTTCTTGCTTTGTGTTGAATATGTCATGCTCCAGCTTGTTGATAATCACTTCTTGATTTTTGAGCAGCTGCTGGAAATCGATATCAGTGTTCATTTGGCCCCGATATTGTCTCACTGCGATCGAAGACGAGGCGAGAGTTCGCTGGGTATCCTCGTCCATCTTGTCGAGTAGTTGTTTTAGTATATCTACCGCCTCTTGAAGATCGTTCTTAAAATTCGAAAGCTCGTCCCTCTTTTCCACTAGTTGTCTAGCAATCTTGTCACTGATTTTCTCCATATTGCTCATCAGGTGAAAGAGACGTGATTGAGACAGGTTCTGTTGTTCAAGTAAACAAAACGTAATACGTCGCAGCAAGGACTGAATGGGTATTACGGTAAGGGATGGACTTCGCGCGGCTGAGGCCAACCAGCCAACCAACGGGTCACTGTTAATCGCCACTACGGGCCGCCATCCCTTGCTGTTGTCCAGCAGGGAGTGTGACGAGTGTTTTTTCAAACTGCTGTAATCATTTAGCACTTCGAAGGCGTTTTGAATACTTATTCTGTTATTTGTCGTACAGCCCTTGCTGCTCATACAAAGTTGAGTCGTCGTGAAAGTGATCCCATTGCGAGATTAATTTTGGTCCATCCTCAGCTACAAATTCATTGGGATAGTTGATCTCTATCTTCTCGATATATGCTAGGGTAGTGAGAGTTGCAAGCACATTGACGTAGCCATTGTTCGCAATACACCCTTTTGCCGCATTCTTCGAGCTGGTGCTAAACGCTCTAATATGCAGAAAGAATAAAGAATCGTACATAGCACTCAGTAAAGACCTTAAGTATGAAGCAAGTTTCTACGATCTTCGAGCTCTTTAGCCGCGTCTATTACGCAGTATGTGTACAGCGGCGCAAGAGCACGCAAATCGCGGAATAATAACATAGCTTTCTCGATGTCAATATAGGGGCTAAGTAGCTCTTCAAATCTCGATCGAGATAAATCAAGTGTTTATTCTACCTCGTCTGGTATCAATAATAAAAGCTGCACAAAAAACAACTTAACCATGTCAGTAAGCATGTCCTAGCACGTTAAATGCAAAGCTGCCACAGTTCCATGTACTCCAAGAAAACAGAAGTACGAGAGACAGGGGATATTACGATTATTAGCTACAGCAACGAGACGCACCGCAGTAAAGGTTGCATGGCTTGGGTGATCGTTCCAAAGGTTTGAATCTCTATTCGTCGTTAACACTTCAATACGTCTTCTAACCGTTTCAGTGATCTGGACATGAGGTGCTTGCGTGACAGCATCAACTATACATTGAATATCACGAGCGTATCTTGTTATAGCTGGGCCAAGAAGGTCGAGGATTTCCCCTTTTTTTGAAACTCCTGCCACGAGAAGAGAATAAATCACTTCCATAAGGAGTTTCAGGTATTGCTGGCTTGATTTCAGAATTTGCCATTGAATCTAACAACGACTAAATTGTTGCTAGTAACCCTGAATGAGTCATAGTTTTAAGCAGTCCTTGCTTTAAACTTAGATACTACTGTAAATACAAAAAATTGGAGCCTAAACCTTTAACTAAAAATCGGAGGACGTTTGCTCTTTAGTGGTAGATGCGTTCATTTTGGCGACCCATGCCATATTTCATTTCTTGGATATTAATAGCCATCTTTCTTTGAATGCAGGCTCATCTCGCCCTGAGAATTGATATTTGCTGTGAAATTTCTCGTCAAAATGCGCTCAAACTCGAGTTCAACATATTTATTCATTCTGTTCAAGGGCTTGAATGCGATCTTGCCTCTTACTGAGACTTTCTTACATGCTTTCTTACAAAAGCTCGCGATAGATTTTACAAAAGAAAGAACTAGATTGTGGTATAGTTGTCTTAATCCGAAAGGATTCTCAAAATCAGTGAAAAGTTTCACTTGTACTCGGCAAGTATCGGGAAGGAGGACGAGAAAAAGCTCGCGGCAAATCGGGTGACCGAAATGATTTCCACGGTGGACATTTCAAGGACAGCAATGCTTATCTTGAAGATTAAAAGAAAAAGAGGGGTCCTACCATTCATGTGGTTCAAGTGTTATCATTTACTCGCCTGGAATATTGTCAATAATACTAATATCGCTTAAGGCTTCGGATGAGCAGATAGACCTACCTGTCTACAGCTAGGGAGTGGTAATTAGGACTTATTAAGTGGTTCCTGGGCCTATCACTTAAATATACAGAACTGACTAATAGGTTTACAAACAAGGAAGATAGGAACTAGTGATTTGGCAGAGCCCCCCGATCGTGAAGAGGAATATACGACGGTGCGGAAGTGACTAAGTAGCCAGAGCTTATACAAAAGAGAGCGCTGAAGGCGCTAGGCAGTCCAATCCTTCCCCAGGTCTGTCTAATCAGTGTTAGATTCCTGTTGTTTCTATCCTGTGAATTCGTAAGGGCCCGACAGAAAGCGGGGCTTAACCACTTTTTATTTACTTGACCACACTGACGTTCTTCCACACTTTCTTGAACGTAGCGAAATCGACACTCCAAGTCGAGGGGAGTAGGAAATTATGATCCTCGACCGAGGAAAATATAACATACTCTTGTAGCTACCTTGTAATATCCTCCTTGCGCTCTGGAAACCGGCTTAACTGCATTGGAGTGAGTTTCTGGATGCTATTTCAAATTATAATGCTGGATTTTGTCGGTGGTAGCGTTGGTAGAATCCCGTATAAGGTAATAGATGCTCTGTAGACGTTTCTGGTCGATTTCAAACTTTTGAATGAGTCGGCATCCGTGATTAAACATCTCTCGCCACCTTGGGTTTATATCCGGGCTCTTGTAGTTAATGTGAGAAACATCTAGATCTATCATAACGTTGGCGATACTCGCTGTATTTCCAGTAACTCGCGTGGTTTTAAAAGGTAGTGATTATGAATTCTCTAAAAATACAACATCATGGCTTCTAATGCTGAAGGAGCGACTGATACAGTTGTCCGAGCGAAGTGGTGTTTGCTGCAATGAGGGATACTCAATATCGAAATGGATAAAGGGCTTCTTCGGTGCAACGTGTCTGCCTTCGCTGCTAACACCCAGCAGGGGGCAGACCTAGTGAGGAATCCAACATCAGTCATTCTTCTTAATCAAAGCAGGCAATATTAAAGGGTTTGGATCGCTAGTACAGAAACCCTCATACCGGTAAAATTTGGTCTCTAAGATGCACAAACGTTGTAAATCTAAGATACTCAAAAGTTGTAAAAACCGTACTGACCTGCTCAGATCCCCGCGGAACCCGTATCGTAGATTTAAAGCGGTAGGTTCACCCTCGGACTGCCCTTGTTGGTCTGCTGAGCAAATCAATATGAACCACGCGCAGAATACGGATGAATTCCTCCCAAATCATAAGACGAATCTCGGTAGGGAGATGATTGAACGAGGTTCGTGTTCGAGTTTGTTTCGTGGCGGCACGCGCTGTACCTCGAACAGGTTGTTTTTGGTTTCGTTTTTTAGTTTGTTGACAGATCAGGCTGGGTGCAGTTCTGGTTGTTTGTTGTTGATTTCTTGTCTGGCTTCTAGTTTGTCGAATTTTTCGTTGTTTGGCTTGTTGCTTTGCCTTGCTCCTTGTTTGGTAAACCATTGTGACCCAGATCGAAGGTATGTGGCAAAAAGCGAGATTACGTGAAGGTGTGCTTTAGGCACGTACATTGGCTACGCTGACGACGTTTGGTGAAAAATGAAGAAGAGCAGAGGTGAAAGAGAATATTTCCTGTAGTTATTAACAACCGTTATCAGCTCCTCCCTTGCAGCAAAAGCAATCCAAAATTCTGACCAGACTGGTCATTTTGCAGTCGAAATTGTTCCAAGCACTGATTCAAATTAAATTTTTAACATTGTTGTTCGTGTAATATTACGCTACGCATGCGTGGCATGAAGAAAGAATCTTTTTGCAAATGGCTAGGTATGAAAGTGAACATAACCTCATGCACGCCACGTAAGTGCGCCACCATTTATTTGCTCCTAAAGTAAACTCGTTATAGCCACGTCAACTTATTGTTGTCACCACTCAAGTATAATACTATCCCACATGAAACCGTGCAAAGTTGTGCTACGAGTCATTTGGAATGTGATTTCGTTTGAGGTCTCTTTCAATAAAGTATCAGGATCGAATTCGAATTCGAAGTATCTCCATTCGCCCGCGGTGGTCATTGAGCGATACAGCGAAGGATCGTTGAGCAATCCGGGAACATCGCTAGTGAGATTCCCAATCCACTGGCCATTAGCCCAGATTGTTGAGCTGGCACCAGAAGAATAGCCTGCTAGCGACACGATCAAGGTTGCGTTCTTGGCTATCGGACTATTCAAGATTTTGGGCAAATCAAAGAAGATAGTCCAGTTCCCTAAATATGTCTGTCCAAAACACCAGTCAGACGTCTCAGACTGGCCAACATGGTAGACTAGATTTTCCGGGCAGCTTGCAACGAGTGCATGCTGAAACGGCGCACCGCCGTACTGGAAGCCGTAGCTCATTCGGTCAAAATCGCCGACTTGGAAAATTCGAGTCTTGTTCGAGACATCCCAGGTCAAAATCCCAAGATCTGTGGCACGTGATTTCTCAATAGTGACGTCGCTGCGTAAAAAACTAGTCGTGACATCCGCAATCTTGCTCCCGTTCGACCAAGCCTGCATGCCATAATGCGCAGCTCGTACGTTCTGAAACGCAAAACGCCCATCAGCATCGGCATAGGAAGTGTAATAGTAGTCTGAGCCCATATCCAGCGCTGTCTTGTTTGGAGTTTTATCGCCTAGAAAAACGGCGGCGTTAGCTGCAGGTCGGCCATCCGAAAGCACTAGCTGCCCTGTTACTGAGCCGCGAGATTGGTAAGCGTCATCTCTGAACCAGTCATAAGGCCAACTAGCGAATTCTTCCGTCGCTCTTTTGGCCGCGTCCTCTTTGGATCCGTTGTTGAGATACCACAACCATGGTCCCCACATCTTTCCATCTGGGAATACATCTGAGGAGGAGGCCATGAAGTGGGTTCCGTGGATCATATTAAGCTGGACAGCGTCGCCTGTTGCGGACTCTCGATGAACCTAGAGACGGCATTCAACGTCGGTTTAGCTGTGTGAGATGATGCTGAGGATTATGAACTTACCATGAGTTCTTGTTTCAAGTGATTTCCATTATAATAATCTTTACCTGCATTGATGTACCAGCTCCCAAAGCTGTCACCGTAGACCCCATAATATGTTTGCGTTCGAACCCAGGCAGTAAAGTCATATTTCGTAATGTAACCATTCCCATCAGGACTTAACCAAGTCTCATCTTGAACTTTGTTAGCGGCTATGTAGTCACTTAAAGGTGGTAGCGCTTCGTCTCTAAGATTCGTCTTGCCTCGAGGGAACGTCGTATTATCCAGACGCCACAGAGTGCGAAACTCCCCGAGCACGGGCAGGGCACGGTTTACGAAGTACTGGTATGCTCCTGCGAGCCCTGAGAATATGACCCAATGCATCTCGCCTTCATCGGCTGTGAATACAACGTCAATGTAGTCGGCACCATGAGCCGAGCCTTGATCAAAGATAGAGGCTGAATTCCAACTCAAATCATTCGCGGCCCCGTCTGTCGTTTATTTCAGCTTCTCTATTGCTATAATCCAGCGAGGAGAGTTTTATTCACTTACTATAGCTCACGTAATGACCAACAGCATCTCCCACACAATCATGGTCCTTGTAATAAAGCTGTATGCCATACTTCGGACCTTGAGTAAGGTTCCAAATTTCATTGCCAATAATCCAAGTATAGTCTGCCACTTGGCTAAGGAAAGGACTAGACTCGTGGGGCTTCGTAGGCAGCGCGCCGACCAAGGCTATCAAGATAGGTATAAAGATAGCCTCCATTTTCAGGCCTGCAACTCTACAATGTTGTACAAGGACATCGAGAGCTAAACGAAGTGGAAGAAGTTAGCTGTCGTTCTGGGGGCCTGAGAATTTCAACATAGTAGTGCTCGACACATTCCAGAGCTCATTTATCAAGCCGAAAGCTCACTATTTATTAGGGCTAATGGAAAGTGAGCAAACCTCACCTTATACTACCTGTACCTATGAGTCTCCAGGTTTAAGGATACGGTGGAGCGGTTAACGAAGTGAAGTTTGCATCATTGGCCTGTCTCTCTCATGAGTAGTTTTCATAGCAGCGCAAGAAAGACATTTTAACTGCATAAACTGGAATGATTATTCCGGTGATGAACGGAACAAGGTCAAGGTTTTATGCGCTGGGATAAATAGCAGCCAAATATGAAACTCGGGGTAAAAGAGACCGAACCCAACCGAGGGATACCGGACCCCTCCGGATTCATCGGGATAATATGAATCTTTTTTCCGTTGCATCGTACAGGGCGCTTAATTTTATAGAATTTTTGGCGATTGTACTTAAGCAAGTGTACACTTGTCCCTTAGCAGCTTTATATGTTTTTCAGAAAGGAATTATGGGTTAAACTAAAAGGTCATCTTTATAAAGAAAAACTTTCATGTTTACTTAAAGGATTAATAGTTTTAAGATAGTTAGATAATTTAAAGCATGATTCTGTTTTAATTATACTGCTAAGGTTATTAAAGTTTATGTAAGTACTAGAATTAATAACTAATAATATTAAACAAGTTAAATATGCAAGTAAGCCTTCCTTAAGTTTTATTAATAACAGTTCAAGGTTAATAAGAATGATTTAAATACCATTCTTTATTTAAATATCAGCAATAAAACTTTGGAAGCTTGCATGACCGTGAAAATTAAGTTTAGGGAGAATGGTGGTAAAGGGCAGTGATCAAGCATTATAATCCCGGAAGCCGCACGCATGTTGAATTCTAAGCTTCTTTTAATGGACTAGTATGGCAATGAAAGCAGGCCAGTGCTAGTAATGGTTACGTTAACTTGAACGCTCCTGTGACGGTTGTCACATGGGCTCTACTACGCCCACGTCGTCTATATAAGCTACTGTTCTAGGACGTGGACTCGTTCTAGAATCGTGCCCTTTTGCGGGGTTTGTGGCCCAGTGGAATAGCTTGTTGCTGCCGTTACAGCTCCAGTAGCTTGCTTGTCGCTTGTTTGATCAAGTAATATTATTTAACACTGTATTAAAAAGCTGCTACATTGTACTCATGTTTTATTGTTTTATTGCACAAAATCTTTAAGTAATTAAGCTTTATGCTTCATTAACCGAAGCAAAAAGAACTTCTACTCAGGATTGTTGTTACTTTAGTGCTACTGAATCAAAGATCCGCAGCTATGCTTGAAACCTGTCGCAGCAATATCACCCCTTAACATTAGGCACTAAGCTTCTAGGCACGCTCTTTGAAATAAGCTCAGAAAGGCTTGCCAACGTATTGTTACCCATGATTTTCAACACCGGCACGGCGACCTCAAAGGTCTTGAGACACCACGAGCGGATGTCGACCGCAACGAGCGAGTCGATGCCCACCTCCTTGCTGCGCATCAACATGAGATGATCATCATCGGCCGTTGTGAGTTGCAGCGCTCTACGGAGTCGGGCGGCTAGGGCACCTTTGACAACGTCTTCAAGCTCTCTCTGCGTCTCGCACCGCTGGAACATATCGCTGATAGAGGTACCATTGGCGAATACCCCGCCCTCCTTTCCCATCCCAACATCTTCCCCTTTCGTCTCGTGCATCAAAAAGGCCGCGAATCTCGGATTATCAGCCCACACCGGCGGATCCACCGCGCCAGCTTCCACAGGCCTAAGTCCCGTCGACAAAACCGCCCGTCCCTCCGCCCCCTCGCGCTCACGGTGTATAGCCTCGGCGATGATCTGGTGAAAGTCCGCCTCGGAGAGGTGCATGAAATACATCTTCGAGATTGTCAGGTCCAGCGCCCTGCCCTGCCCTCTCTCCAGGTATCCCACCCCGAAGATCGAGCCCAGATCAATAGCCGTGCCGGCCAACCCGCGCTGCCGCCGCTGGGCGGCCAGGGCGCACATGTACGCATTCGCAGCGACGTAGTTGGCCTGACCCGGGTTGCCGTAGACTGAGGTGACTGAGGAGAAGAGCAGAAAGAAGTCGAGGGGGTCTGTGTCTGCGGAGGCGAAGAGTCGGTCCAGATTCGTGCTTCCCTGGGATTTGGGGCCGAGGACAGTGATGAGCTGGGGGAAGGTCATGTTGCTGATGGATACATCCTCTAGGATCACGGCGCCGTTCATCACTCCCGCGATTGGTGGGAGGGTTGTGGTGATAGTTTCCTTGATGGCTTGGAGGTCGGCTTCGTTAATGATGTCCCTAGAGTAGTGGTTTTGTCAGAACTATTGTTATTCGGGAAACGAGGGGAAAGTAAGGTGACTTGCCCTGGCATAATGGCTATAGTGGCCCCGTTGCGAGCGTGAGTCGCGATCCAATTCTCATCTATTTTGGGGTTCCTAGAGGTAAGGACGATTGTCCTTGCGCCCTTTTTCACCATCCAATCGCACAGTGACGTCCCTAGCTTGCTGACTAGTCCTATGATCCAATACGTCTTATCCGCCTTAAATAGTACCGACTCGCTGTCTAACCTCGTAATAGGTACGGATATCCTGTTTGATATAGTCCAGTCTGTAACGGTCAACGGGTCATTGATCAGGTTTTCCTGGCTGGTCAGGTCGGATACCGAAATCACACTCGTGGCTGCCGCCCTTTCTCGTTCCACAAGCCTGGTAGTGTCGTCTAGAGCATGCTGGAGAAGGTCTGCCAGACTCTCAGAGTTGCTGGCGATACTTTCGGACCCATGGAGGGAGAAAAGTGTGTCCAGGGTCTCACGTCGGCAATGAGGAGGCAAGCAAGAGAAGGCCGTGCAGTGATTCTCCCAGCCATGACCGGCTTCGGCGGCCCGTTGTGTCAGTCCCACGAAACAAGAAATCGTGGACGGCAGAAATTTCTTCAGCGCAGAGCGGCTGATATATGGGCGGAGTGCTACCTGTGAGCTATCAGGCGTATCCTGTCGCTCTTCATTGGAATCCGTCATGAAAATCACCTTGATGTTCTTCAAGGAGGCTTTTATGGCAATGGCCTCGGCGATCAATGGGGGTGCGTTGTGCACCATGACCTCCTCCTGAGATCCTTCCCATAGAGAATCCAAAATAGCCGAGGCTCCCAACTGCGCCGCTACGATGGTGAGAAGGGCACCGTCGCTGAGTTCCGTATCGGGACGAAGAACTGCTGAGCTTAAAGGGATACGGAGGATTGATGCTGGGGAGGGGACGAGGGCAAGATACCTGGTTTTGGATACAGACTCAATCCCTAAAGCTAGGAACCCATATCCCCAACGAGTCCTAATGGCGGATGTAATGGTATGTGTGGTGTTGATATCAATCATCCGCAACTTTTCCTCTGCTGTGCTGTCCCTTGAAAGCGACATCTGTTTAGCAATCCATTTCGTTTCATCTCGTTGCAAAACGATAGGACTGCTTCGATGATCTATCTCCCGCGTTATTTCTCTTCGCGTGGAGTTATAGCGATCATTCAGGGCAGAGACGTGTTTTATTCGCGGGAGCAGCTCTCGCCCTTGCGGGTCGATAACTATTTCCGGTTCAAAGCTCCACAGAGTCTTGCCATTTTGGCCCTCAGGCGACGAGGTCGTGAGAAGACGAAGCACGAATTCGAAGACCTGACGCGCACTTAGACTTGTTGGCGTGTCTACGTCCAAGAATTGGAGACAGAGTCCCGCTGTCTCGTTGATAGCCGACCGCCCAAAGCCCACGGTCATATTGGAGTAGGGCTCCTTTCCCCGGCGACCTGTCGTGAGCCATAGCATGGTTTTAGGTGTTGTGAACATCAGCTTGAGATTCTGGAATTCATTCTCGGTGATATCCTGAAATACGGGCTTGTCGAGGTCGGTTAGACAGACAACAACGGAATTTGGATGCATAAGGCTATAGTCGACTTCCCCAAGAGTCCTGTACATGTTGGTGTTCACTACAAAACACTCTGAGATTTGGCGCAGCTCGTCGGCCAAAGATATGGTATGGTATGATGTACCACCAATGATGAAGAAATTGGAGATGGTGGCTTCGAGAGGTAACGTGGCAAGAGGAGCACGGAGATGCTGCACCCGATCATCAACAGCCTGGGAGACGAAGTTTGAGAAGCCCAGGATACTTTCAAAGTCCCTTGGAGCAGCTTCGTCGATTCCAGAGAAACCGGTAGCCTTGAGTAGTTCGTCCCAGCGAGCAGCCGAGACCAGGGGCGAGGTTACTCGCCCTTCATCGACGCCAAGCCACCACCCAGGTAAACTCCCAAAGATGAAGCCAGGGATTCCTCCCGGCTGGGTTTCGTCATTGGGTTCGACGACGACAAGGAAGCCCCCGGGCTTAAGAAGTTTGCGAACATTGCGCAGAGTTTTCTCAAGATTCACTGTTGCATGTATTATGCCGAAGGCGACGAGTAGATCGTATCCGCCCTCATCGTACCCCTGCTCGATAGGGTCTTTCTCTACATCAAGCACGCTGAATGTCATGGCACGCCTGTGCGGGTGGTCGCGCCGGTGCTTGGAGAAGATTGCATCCTGGGTCTCCGCAAATCCGACGGAGAGGTCTGTGGAAGTGTAACTTAGGAAGTTCGATCCAACTTCCGCGAGAATACCCTTGGTCGCGGCGCCAGTACCGGCTCCTATATAAAATTAAGTTAGGCAATCACGATCAGGCAGGGAAAAGGGTTTGAAGTGAAAGCAGTTACCTATCTCTATAATCTTCATATGTGGATAGCGATCGGCAATCTGGCTTATTATCCGACCAACCCATTGCGTGCATTCACTCAGTCCAAATCCGCGGGCATAGTACTCGTCGAGAAGGCCCGATGTACGCAGTTCTTCCAACATGTCGGCTTCGCCCCTAAGAGCTCGTGGCATCCCCTGGCCCACGATGTGCATCATGGGCACATCTGGTATGCTGGGCAATGTTTTACCTGCGTGGATGATGTCGTCCAAGTTGTCGTCTAGCCACTCTTTCCGCATCCATCTATTATGTCCCCCATCCGAGTAAGAGATAACTTTTCGAGCGTATTCCAGGTAGTATTTGAGATGTGGAGATGTTGTAGATGCGCTGACATCGCTGAGGTCATTTTGGAGCAGTCTTCTTAAGTAGAAGTTCGCAATTCGTACCAATGTAGGGAGGATTTCTGAATGGTACTCTTTCACCACGGCGTCGCCACTCGCTGCCGACAAGCCATCCGGCCCACTGCGCACCCAATGCGTCTCATAGAACACCTTCTTGTCATCCTCCTCGGATATTTGCTGTAGTGGCTTGAGTATTATATCCTGAAACTGCACCGCAGCGTTGTCGCCGATATCAGAGTAGATGTCAATGTCGGCGGAGAACCCCTGTGCTTCGGATGTCGGTATATCGACGTTTGAGTCGACGGGAATCAACGCATCTTTATTCGTTATCTGTTTGGCGAGAAGCACATTCACTCTTACCAGAGAACAGCTCTGGGGTAGATGCAGGCATGACAGCTGCCCGTCTCCAGGATATCCCCGAGCGAGGAAAATGGACTGCAGAGCCGAATCCAACTCACCGGGGTGGATGGTCAAGGGCTTCCCGAAGTTAGCCTCGTAGTCGTCTTGTGGTCTTATGCTTACGAGACACGAGGACCCTGTATGTCTCCTGGTAATTGAGTGCAAGGATGCGAACCGGCCGCGAAACTGATACCCCAGGCTATCCATGTTCTGGTAGTAGACCTCGGGCTTGACGTCCACCATGTGAGGCGGCGTGGGTGCACGTTTCGGGAGCAGATCCGAAGAAGGGTCGCCGATGGTGATATCAATATCCGCACTGGCTGCTAGCGTCAAGTCATCGGCCGAGGCACCCAATGCCGCAGAGTAGGTGAATCTGGCTCTGACATGACCGGGCCGTGTTTTGGAAATGTCGGTCAAACTGATCAAAACTTCAACACCATTGTCGTCGTTCGGGTCAAAGCTAACGGCTTGATGTATATAGAAATCTCGCATCTCGACGAGCTGGATATCCGCCGAATCTATCAAGACCTCTGAGGCTTCGATGATCGTGGAGATATACCCCGCCGCGGGAAAAATTGTCTGTCCCTGGACCCTATGATCAGGGAGCCAGTCGATCTCACTCTCGCGCAACAAGTGCCGCCAAACTAACTGATGCGGTCCCGTATCGACACACATATTTCCAAGAAGAGGATGGACTCTCTTTCTCCGACGCATCCGTCGGCTGATGCGCGACTCACTCCAGTACGTCGTGTCGTGATTCCACTGATATGCGGGCAGGCCTTTCAGGACGCGTAACTTGTGATGCTTCGTCGCAGGAGCCATAAATTTCTCGAAATTTTCGAGATTCACGAACGGTGCGCTCATTCGTGTCCATAGGAAACCCAAAGTATCTGCGAGGGCTTCTACGGCATCAACTTTGCGGGCAAGAGTGCCGTGATAAGGGATATCTTTAGCCAGCATCTCAGAAATGGTTTGGCGCGCTGGGCCTTGGAGCGCCGGATGAGCCCCAACCTCGAGGACGAGGTCAAATTGCTGTGCTGTTACTGCAGATTTGACCGCGTGTGAGAACAGGACGGGCTCTCTCAAATTCGCTGCCCAATATGGTCCCTCTAATCCTGCTTGTTTTTCATCTCCAATGGGCAGGCCGCTCACGCTGGAGTACCACGTGCACCTGTGTGTCGGTGCTAGTAGCGGCTTGATATCACAATCTATCAACGATTTGGCATAGCTATCCAGGCACGGAACAACGTGCGGTGAGTGATAAGCCCTATCTACTCTGAGTCGCCGGTTCATTGTCTGTCCGCTTTCCAACCACTTCTGCACCTCTAGGATAGCATCCTCGTCCCCAGAAATCGTGACACTGGCGGACGAATTACTAGCCGCGACACAAATTCGGCCCGAGAACGCAGCCCCAGCGCATAGAGCTGATGCCTCCTCCATCGATATCCCAGCCGCCAGCATGGCTCCCTTGACATCTTTCCCCCTAGGGCTACACGCCAACTCGAGGTGCAGGCCGCGGTAGTACGCGATGTAGATGGCGTCGCGCGCTGTGATGTATCCGGCAGCATACGCGGCCCCGACCTCACCGCTCGAGTGCCCTACAACGGCGCTGAAGAAGATGCCCGCAGCTTTTAGGAGGTCTGTGAGGAGAATTTGGATCGCAGTGCATATCGGTTGGGAGATGGCAGACTCGCTGACTCGCGATGGCTCGGTGAGCAACTCAGCCTCCATGGTCCAGCTGGGACGATCGGATAGCGGCAGCTCGGCGAGGTACGTATCTAGCTGTCGGATGATCTGGCGTGCCGTAGAAGACTTCTCGATCAACTCGGCACCCATCCGGGCGTGCTGCGCGCCTTGTCCGGTGAAGATTCCTAGGATAGTAGGACCGTCATTTTCCCCTGCTGGTGGCGTGCTGAAGTATGTGCCAACTTCGAGTTCCCGACTCAGCTTCTCTGATATCCTAGATTTGAGTTGCTCGATCGAGTTTGCTGAAAACGCGGCCCGATATCGAAATACGGAACGGCGCTCTCGGAGAGTAAATGCCAAATTCTGGAAATTGAGTGTGGGGTTTTTGTGCAAAAAAGTTTCATACGCGAGTAGGGCTTTCCGCAGAGATGCCTGGGATGCCGCTGAAAAGACAATTGGGGAGAAAAGAACGACCTCGTCGTGATTGCCATTAATTGATGTGCCGTTTGTTATCTGATTCCCACTTTCAAGAATAGCATGGGCGTTGGTGCCTCCAATACCGAAGCTACCGAGTATGGTCATTAATCATATTATTACCTGAATAGATATCGAAGACAATGGAAACAACACGCTAGATAACTTACCTGTTCACGCTAGCACGTCTAGGTCCGCCTCCTTCGATTTTAGGCCATGGTCTTGTAGTCTTGCTTATCTCAAAATTCCTGTAAAAAGGTGCTACTGATTCACTGAGATTGTCGAAGTGCAAATTTGGAGGGATGCAGGCATGTTGCAGCGCCAGAGAGGTCTTGAGGATGCCAGCAATGCCGGCCGAGCCTTCAGTGTGCCCGATCACTGTCTTCACGGAGCCGACATACATTGGATCCCAACCCGGCAAGAATGTGCTCGAGTCACCCGGAAAAAAAGCCCCGTACATGGCGGCGGCTTCGATGGGATCCCCGGCGGGAGTCCCGGTACCATGCGCCTCGAAGTACTGGGGTTGATCTGAGCGCTTGAGTAAGTTGAGGCCGGCCTTCCTGTACACGCTACAAATCAGTTCTTTCTGAGCAGATGAACTAGGTTGAGCGAGGCCACTCGACGTAGAGCCGTCCTGGTTGACCCCAGTCTCTCTGATGATGCACTCGATGTCGTCTCCGTCTGCAAGAGCTTTACTGAGGGTTTTAAGGACGATGACCGAAATCCCGTCTCCACGGGCATAGCCATTAGCATCCCGATCCCACATCCTACTCAGGGAGTCGGGCGACAACATCTTCAATTTGCTCATGGCGATGTACTGTTCCGGCCCGAGGAGTAGGTTGGTGCCGCAAGCCACGGTTACCTGGCAGTCACCGGCCCTCAGAGCCTGGACGGCCATGTGCACCGCGACAAGACTCGAAGAACATGCTGTGTCGACCGTGATAGAGGGTCCCTGCCAGCCGAAAAAATAGGAGATGCGGTTTGATATTATGCTTCGGCTAGTCCCCGTTGTCATATAGACCGGGACATTCTGTGTATCCCTTAAAAGGCTGGCTTCGATATCCCCTGACATCACCCCGACATACACGCCCGTGTCACTGCCCCTCAGACCCTCCACCGTCAATCCAGCCGCCTCTACGGCTTCATACACAGTTTCGAGCAGAAAAGACTGTTGAGGGTCTAGGCTCCTAGCTTCCAGGGGGCTGGTATTAAAAAACTGGGCGTCGAATTTCCTCGCGTCCCGGGATATGAAGTACGACTGTTTGACGTTGCAGTGGCCATGGTAAGACCCGTTGGGGTGATACCATCCCTCCGGACTGAAACGATCGTCCGGTATCGTAGAACGTACATCTCGGGGTTGACGAAGAAGCTCCCATAACCCCGATACCGAGTCAACATTGCCGGCGAAGTGACAACCACTTCCCACAATAGCGATCGGTTCTCGGGTGTTTTTAGGCGGCATTTTTATGAGACTCAATGGAGCAATCAGATAGTAGGTCTGACTGAGCCACAATATGTCTCATTTATTGATTCTCTAGTGTTGCTTGCCCTAAAGTAACACGGGGTACTAGTTTTAAATGGTAAGTCCCTCGCAGGGATCATCAAAAGCAGAGAACAGCTCTTCTAGCAAGATCAACGCTTCGAAAGATAACGGCTCCATCACCCATTCCCGAGGTCCGCGAGAAGGGACACGTAGACTCCAGAAAATCTTTATGTTCGTCATAGTCTCCGCTACTTTGTTATCACGAAAACACATGTCTATGCAAGCAAACGGCGGGATCGTCATTTGTCATAGAATCATGCCACGATGGTTTACCGTTGAGATTATGCAAAGGGACAACTAGAACGGCATGCATCCACCGGACTGAACCTAACCCAGGAGATATAAGTGTTGGATGTGCCGTAGATCCAGCCAATGAACGGCCGGTGAGACGCCCCCTGCTAGTATTGGGGTAGAAGAAATCTGTGTGGCATCTCGAGTCACCTGACGCGAACCCTTTTCGTCACGAGTGGATGATAATTAGAAAGTTTTCAGCACGAAGAAGGGTGTTTCCCATCCACTAAAACTTGATAATACAGGTCACCAGGATGATAATCATGTAGCGCCGTACTAGGGCTTGTACTGGCAGAGAGTTTTGAGATGTTTTCCTAAATCTACTTGCTAAACGGATGCAGTTGAGTGGCACAAAGGCTGAGACTGATCAACAGGTAATCCTCTCCCCGAATTGTGCAATATGGCAGCCTTGTTGATTAACAGTACTCTCGCTTTCCTGGTCTTGAGTGTGGTGCTACATGATTATTATCCTGGTCACTTATACGCAGCGTTACATTCCTGAGTGATTATCTTAGACCGTTACAACTATACATACTAACATGCATGTTGATGTGCATCTTATTCGTTCGAACCGAGTTTGATTTGGTTTGATTTGACCACCCTCATGTGTGGTTCGTGTGTTAATCCTTGTAGGATCTTCAAGACTTGTTCGCAATGCCGGTCATTTCTGTTTTCCCGCAAATCCTTCCTCCCCCTTACTCTACGGTACACGTACGGATGTGCAGACGAGCAATAAAACAGGCAGACCTTTGGCAGACCCAGACTACTCACTCCTTTAAAAGTCTGCCTGTATTATTAGTAGGGGCCTCGGCAGGATCCGAAAAGGTACCGCCGCGCTAGAGCTTTGGCAGGGGATTTTTAGTGAGAAGTACAGTGGTCGGGGCCAGAAGTCTGCGATATCCCGTGACAGGCCCGTGATGTTGGCACGAGCTGGCAGGGCATCTACGCTCGGACCCCTTGGCTTCGCTGCAGCTAACGCTTTACTTTAAACGTATGGCGCAATTAGTGGCCTTCCGTATTTGTCCTTCTGTTAGCAGCTAGAATCACTGCGTGCCGAGCCGCTAGGCTGTATACTGTTGATCTTACTATATCTGCCACCCTTTTTGGCAGCCATACCTAACTGAAAAGGGCGGCAGACCAAAGTGGGCTAAATTAAATCTTCACCTTATAGCCTTATAATTAACACTACCCACTGCTACGCCGTCCAGTTGGTTTAAGGTCGCATGTGTCCGACTCTCCCACTTTCCAATGTTACTCTGCATGATCCTTCCTTTTCCGTGTTTTCCTTAGAAAACCCTACAGATGTATAAACTACCCACCGAACCATTAATCGCCTTGACGCATGAGACGCGAAGGATCAAAAGGGGCGATCCCCCAGTCATGACATACGGGAGCCCACCTCATGGATAGCTATCGACGTTGATAATGGCATCCGCGGCGCGTCAAGGGTGTAAGTGGTGATAAGCGTTATGGTTACCATAGGGGATGACCTTGCCATATTCTTACCTATGCCCATATACATAATATTGTAGATGCAATAGGAACAGAATCCCATCGCAATTCATTTCATCTTGTGTTATGCTGTCTGGTGAACAATCACCCCAATAATTCACAGCGCCTATTTGTGCCTCGGCCAATTCATTATCGTCGTCTCGCCAAGGAGCCTCAACCACCATGTCTGCCGTACATGCATCAGCAGACTATGTTGGCTGGAGAGTTGAGGTTTTCATTGGTGTCTTTACTCCTCTCACAGTACTCCTCGTCGCCCTACGTTTCTACGCACGATCTCTGACAGCAAGTCGGTATGGCTTCGAGGATTGGCTCGTGCTGTTTGCGCTGCTGGCTCAATTATTACAAACAGGAGTGATAATAGGTGAGGAGACACTTAAGGGAAACCCTTCCGAGAACGATAGTCATTAATATAAAAACAATCACCGCAAACAGGAAGCATTAAACAAGGCGGCGTCGGGCTTCACATCGACTATCTCGAAGAGACTCAGCCGGAAAAGATCACCATATTCCTGAAATATTTAGTTGCTGAATCGATCTGGTATCTTGCAACGATCTGGATCGCAAAGTTATCCATCTGCATACTGTATCGGCGTCTGTTCCCAGGCCGCTGGGTCTACGTTGTGCTCTGTATCGTCGTCTTCATCATGATAGGCACGAGCATCGCCACTGTTATCACCCTCTTCGTCGCCTGTAGACCTTTCTCGGCCAATTGGGGCCCACCTGAAGTGCAGCAGACTCACTGTATCGACAAGGAGCCCCTCTTCGTCTGGGGTACGCTGCCCAACGTCATCACGGACGCCGTCCTGCTTGTCATACCACTCCCGATCGTGTGGAAGCTGCACATGGCTACTAATCTCAAGATGGCATTGACGGTCACATTCCTCATCGGCGGCATGTGAGTGCTTAACTCCCATCAACCTACAACCATGCATTACTTTTCTCTAAGTATCAGCTGCTAACTGACAGAGCAGAGGTCTGGTCGCATCAATACTACGATTAGCATCGTTCCACAACACGCATTCCTTCACCGACCCCGCGTACAACGGAGCGGAACTGCAGATCTGGACCCTTGCCGAGGGCGGCATCTACATTATCTCCGCATCTCTGCTTGTGTGCCGTCCGCTGCTGGAGAAGATCCGCGGAGGCGCCTCCCTGATCCGGTCCAAGAGAAGCACAGCCGGGCCAAGCGGCGGTGATTACGAGCTGGGCCGGGCCCCTTACGGGAGACAGAGGGGAGAGAGCCAGCAGTCTATCAGAAAAAATGATGACCTTGATCACCTCTGGGCCAAGGACGAGGAGAACAAGATCGGTCGCTCGCAATTCGTCGCGGGCGCTAGCTACGGTCTCGAGAATTCGCAGAAGTCATTACAGGGCTCGCTTCCGCATCATGGGGACCAAGGCGAGATGGGAATCACGCGGACTACGGTCATTCAGCAATCTTGGGGTGAGGCTAGGTGAAGGAGATTATGACGTGTATAATTTTAGTTACTTAACCCGAGCGGTCGCGGTTATGAAAGAAAACCGTGTTGAAGCTCATTCCTTTAACGCAATAGCAAGATCAACGACCGATTATTAATCCTGTATATTTTAGAGTACCTATGTACCTACCTATGTACATCTATTCTTGTAGGAATAAAATGGGAGACAGGAAAAGGAGTCGAGGAACATTCCCCGTACGCAGTAATTACAGTTTCTGTATCACATCGCACGCAGCTTGCATTAGTATGTATGAAATGACATGCATATCAGCTGCACGAGTGAGAATGTTGGTACTTGTTTTTTTTTTTGAATTGATCCTTCGAACTCCCTGGACCAGGATCTACGGAGGACCTACCCTTCTAGACAAACAACGAATACTACTCTGAGGTCCCCAGCGTACCGGCATTAGTTTCCGAGCGTTCGAGTCGGTAACCAACCCGGTAGATTCCAATTATTGTCCCACTCAGTGTAAAGCTACAAATCGTATATCCATTTAATAATCACTGGTCATCCAGCCTATATGTATAATGTACACTGGGGTGAGCTTTTATACAGCAGTGCAGCAATCTTTAACTGGACCGCTTTGTCTCTTTCGAACAGGCGGCATAGTGCTGAGAAACTCCAACACGTTCGGTATCCAAGGCAATATTAAAAGTCTACATATATAGTCTTGGAGTGACGATAGACAATATGGCTAGCACGCACTTTAGAGTAGCACATTGGCAATATGATTTACTTCCCCATATTGTTGACAGGGTGGCCCGCGACGCACCGGACACGCCATACGGTCTTTGGCCGATATCGTCGACGTCGTATGAAGAGGGTTACCAGATCATTACTTACTCACAGTTGGCAAATGCCGTTAATGGTTTGGCATGGTGGCTTGCGGAGTCTCTTGGATCAGGCCAAGGAGATGTCGTTGTCTGTCAGTCTCAGTCGAAATCCTGGCTTGTCTCTCTCAACCAACTTAGCTAACCCTTTCCTCCTTTATCCTCAGATGTCGGACCCAACGATTTACGATTGACGGCCTTGCTTCTCGCAGCCATCAAGACAAACTACGTTGTAGGTAAAAAAGTGCAGGAGTTAGGTCCCGTCTCGGCGTTCAAGAATCTTTTCCGAGACAAGCTTTTACTAAAATAAACAACATCAGATCTTCTTCTCGTCCCCGCGCAACAGCCCGGCCGCGCACAAGGCGCTGCTCGAGTCGCTGAAGTGTAAGACACTTGCAACAATCAGTCCTACGCCGCCGCCGGCTCTCGCCATCCTCGAAGTCGCGCAGCTTCAGAAGCTTACGATCCCGGAAGTCGACGAGCTCGTTAGTAAAGTGTATGAGCATTACAAGTGCGATAGGACGTATGAGAAGAATGGCCGGGACCCCATCTGGGCTATGTAGGTCATTTCCTTTTTCCTTGCTAGTTGCGTGCATGCTACCCCTAGTATGAGGATAAGTCCATCCAAACTCACTCACTTATTGGCTCAAACTCCCTCATTAATCATTGGCAGACACACGTCAGGTTCGACGGGCTTCCCCAAGCCCATCATCTGGACATCAGAAGCCATTGCGCGCCATCATAACGGCACGGACATAGCACCGCCCGAGGGGGTGCGATCTCTCGACCACTTTGAGCGTGGTAAGAGGGTGTTAACCACTCTGCCGCCGTTTCATGTAGGTCGGCTTTATTGAGTAATCAAGTATTGATAACGAAGTGTGCAAAGCTAATACATAGCAGGGAGCCGGCTTGGGACAATACATCTTCTGGGGTATCCCCTTTGGCAGTACACCAATTGCCCCCTTGTCGGCGGCTATTCCCACTGCCCTAGGACTTGTCGAGGCCCTCAAACAAGCACCAGCTGACATCGCATTGCTTGTCCC
Organism: Xylaria cubensis; assembly: GCA_022385715.1. NCBI lineage: Eukaryota > Fungi > Ascomycota > Sordariomycetes > Xylariales > Xylariaceae > Xylaria > Xylaria cubensis. Next base: position 10,206 of record MU279128.1, on the reverse strand, counting down.
TTCAGTAGTAGCTGAGTTAGCTGAGGACCCTGTTAGTCTTGAATATGTCGCGGCGAATATCAAGTTGCTTGTATATCTTGGGGGTGATCTACCCCAAAGTATTGGGGATCGCGGTATGTTTTCTCTTTTTCTCGCCTCTCGAAGACTTGTCCACCTTTTATATTGCAATACTTGTTTGATGGTTCTGCCATGTCAATTTCCTGTCTTGTTCATTCATCTCCCATTGGGATTTCTACTGACTGTCTCTCATTCCCTCAGTCGCAACGAAGGTTCCTCTCCGTTGCCAATACGGCTGCTCAGAAATTGGCTTCGCGCATCAGCTCTGGCCAATCGAGCTGGGGCCTCTGGACTGGAAGTACATCCGGTTTCACCCGTGCACGGGAGCCGTCTTCGAGGAGACGGTGGACGGGACCTACGAGCTGGTCTTTAAGCGGCATCCGCAAGACTCCTCCTCCCCCTCCTCTTCCCTACCACTACTAGAGACCCAATCCATGTGGTCCATCTCGAACCAGGAGCACCTTGCTGAGTTCCGAACTCGTGACCTTTGGGAGCCACATCCGGCGGTCCCCGACGCCTGGCGCTGGGTAGCCCGGACTGACGATATCATCGTCTTCCTCAACGGCGAGAAGACGAACCCCGTCACCATGGAGCAGGGCGTGGTGGCGAGTAATCCCGGGCTTCTCGTTGGCGCTATCGTTGTCGGCGCGCAGAGGTTCCAGGCCGCGCTTCTGGTTGAGCCGGCGCCCACCCTGAAGATCGAGAACACGGCGGACGAGGCCGCCCTGATAGAACGTATCTGGCCGAGCATTGAGGAGACCAACAGGATTGCCCCCGCGCACGCACGCGTCGAGAAGTCCATGGTCCTTATCGGGGACCCGAAGCGCCCCTTAATCCGCGCAGCTAAGGGTACGATCCAACGCGCAGTGAGCCTGGCACAGTACTCCATCGAGATAGACAAGCTGTACGCTGCCGCGGATGCCACCGAAGGCGAAAATGACATCATGGCCGACGAGATGCACATCCCGCTAGATAGAGGGACCATCACGCAACGGATCCGGGAGACCGTGCTCTCTACTACGGGATGGCAAAATATAGAGGACTCCACCGGCTTCTTCGACAGCGGAATGGACTCGCTGCAGGCGTTGCGCATCATCCGCGCTTTGAGAGGCGCGTTGGGAGTGAGCCATCTCGCGTTGTCTACGCTGTATCATAACCCATCGATTGCGCGCCTAGCGGAGGCTGTTCTATCAAAGAACGGTAGTAATAGCAATGATGATCTGATACAGTCGTTGCTGGGTACTTATTCAGGGCTTATACAGCAGATCAAGCCAACAACAGATAACGGCGTAACGGCTAATGATAATACGGATGTCATCCTCACTGGCTCCACGGGGACACTGGGTACGCAGATTCTTCGTGCCCTCCTCGATAGGCCAGGGGTGGGGCATATATACTGCCTGAACCGTGGCGCGGACGGCGGAGGTGCTGTGCAGCGCAAACGCTTCGAAGTCGCTGGCATTTCAGGAGGAAGGCTCGATGATAGAGTTACATTTCTGCAGGCCGACTTAGCACAGCCGTTCCTTGGCCTCAAGGAAGACAATTACGAGACGCTACGATCGCGCGTAAGCTTTGTCATCCACAACGCCTGGCCGGTCAATTTTAATATGGACTTGCTCGCTTTCCGACCACAACTCGCCGGACTGGTGAACCTTTTCGCGCTCTCTAATGCTGCGTCGACGTCGGAAGGAAAGAAGAGAATGAAGTTCCTCTTTATCTCATCCGTGGGTGTTATAATAGACAGAACATCAGGAAATGCCCCGGAAGCCCTTGTCGAAGTGCCAAAGAAGCAAGACGGCAGCAGCGGCAGCAGCAACGGCTACTCCATAAGCAAGCTCCTCGCCGAGCACCTATGCGACATTGCCGCGCGCCATCTTAACGCTTCCGTCCTTGTCGCTCGCGTGGGCCAGGTCGCTGGCGCGATCAGCTACAAGGGCGCGTGGAACCCAGTTGAGTGGCTGCCGAGTCTAGTTTTGAGCTCGCGGCACCTCGGGTGTCTACCTGACAATTTGGGTCCACAGTTCTCTGCTGTTGATTGGGTACCCGTCGACGCGTTAGCTGATATTATAGTGGATCTGGTAACGCATTTCCCCAGCACCGATAACAGAGGAGACGTAGCAAAAGAATCGGGGGCTAGGATACATAATATACGGAACCCCACCGTTACGAATTGGGAAGACGTGCTCCCCGCTATCAAGGAGGGTGTTGAGGATCATGGGACCATCGAGGTAGTGTCCGCCGGTGCCTGGCTGCATAGACTGGAGAAGAGTGTCGAGACTATTACAGATGATGCAGGTACTATATCAGCGAACCCGGCTGTCAAGTTGATCGAGTTCTACAAGAACAGCGTGTGGAATGTCAGTGCTGGGCCTGTAAGTTCGGAGACGGCGCTAATGGCTATTAAGAAGACTCTGGATGCTAGCTCGACGCTAAGGAATCTGCCGCCGGTGAGCAGGGCTTGGATGCGTAAGTGGGTTAACGAGTGGTTGGCTACGGCGGCAGGGAAGGAGGTTTAGCTGGAGAGGTATTGTTGGTCGTGGTAATTACTTATCAACTACGACTCATGGGGTTTATTAAGTAATGATTTACGAAACGTTCAAGACATATGTCGTGAGTTAAACTGGTGCTCTTTTCGCTGCTATTCGGAAGCATTCGTGCGTTCTTTAAGTCCTTCAATTACCACAGAGAAAATTCATACGCAGATACAGGGATAAAGCCATGCAGGAGTTTTTTTCGCACACTTTAAAAGACAAGTTTACTGACAACTATTGTTGCATACACTTATTAATTAACTACTGCCCTTTATATATTATAGGTATATTTTAATAATATCCTTAAAATCTTAATAAATACCCGCCCTCTTTAAAATGTCCCAAGCGCCACGCTGCTCAAGCTCATCCATTGAAGCTTTTAATAAGAACCCCCTATCCTGCAATGATAGAAGAAAAGGCTCCTCCCTGGGGTCTTTAAGTTTTTCCCCTGTTCCTATATCTATATACATTGCCCCGGTCAGCTGCGTCGATCCAGCGGCGTTTAATACGCCGTACAGGTGTTCCGGTAACTCGCCTAACCATGATTCGCCACGCATCCTGCTATCTAGGTAGCACGCGCTGACGATACGATATCGCGACCCGACTGATCGTAACATCATGGGGGTGAAGCATCCAAACAGGGCAATCACCTCGTCACCTGCCGCTACGGACTCGGCTGCAGCGCCGATGTGGCCATCCTCGGTGATGAAAAGCGCGAGAGACAGACAGTTCTCGCGACAGCGTCGCAGATAGAATCTGGCATCGTACGGGAGCCCATCTATTAACGTTGATTCGGCGCCGAAGTCCTGGTTTACGAGCGTCATGATCATGGCTAGACACTTGTGGTACGACGGTTCGTGAGCCGTGGGGGGGACCCACCTCTCGGCGAAGTTGTTTAGCCATAGGACGCGGCAGCAAGCCTTCCAGATCAGTTGTTGACTGACTTTGGCGGTCTTGATGAATGGATTGTTCGCCATGTCAAGGAGCAGTGTCCGCAGGTAGCGCATTGTTTCGGCGTCGTCCTCGCTGTACATTTTCCTGCCGTCGAAATGTATAATACTCGCCACTCGCCCTACATAGACACCGGTCGCGTGGATTTCGAAGTCATCGATGTAGGTGCAAGAGGGGCCAACGTGGAACACCTCGGGCGTGACATCATGTATATTTGCCGAATCCTTAGGTACAGACCAGTCGGGGACCCAGCTTGGCATGGCGCCGTGAAGGGCGGACCCTCGCTCGTCTAATTCACAGTCTGTGATGATATCCAGTCTTTTGTGGCGCCTTATCTGGTTGCGTGTCGCCTCTGTGTAGATATCTGCCACGGGCCGTGCGTAATCGGGCGTGATATCAGAGCGATCGCACTCTGGAAGCTGACTAAGTAGCGCGTACAATCTGTCCCGGGGGTCGGCACATTTCGCGTGCCCAACTTGTTTTCGGAGCGAGAGGAGTCCGTACCCTCCTCTAGCATGGAGCACCACATTATCTGCCGTTCCTAGACGACGCTGGAGTGTTTTCATATCCCCTGAGCTAATAAGACCCTGCGTGAAAGGCTTCCGTTGCATGATAAAGATGGCATTGCAAAAGAAATGCCAGGAAATGCTCAAGTGACCGCATTGGATCCTGCCTTTTCGGCCTGCACATCCGATTTCTTGTCGAATCCAAAGCCTCTCGAACCACTCGCAGCCCAAAAGGTGGCTGATAGCAATAAGTAATTGGCGGCTAAGGGGAAGAGGCTGATGCATGTGCGCCCACTCAAGTTCTCTGCAGTGTTTGGCTATTACGCTAGGGCGGACGTCGCCCGAGAGGAAATTCACTTCAACCATTCCCCCAGCCTTTTCTAAAAAAATTAGGGCATCGCTGCTCGCATCAGCCTCAGGACCAAGGAATGCAATGGTGCTAGATGCGAGGCGATAGACATCGCCCATCAACAGTACTTGCTGTGATCGCTCGGAGATCTGCTTGATTAATGCAGATGGCATCAGCCCAGACTATCCTAGGCGCAGATGGATGACGTAGATGGATGAGCGCATCGGCGAGATTCCGGCGTATTGGAATTTCCTCGACGACGGAAGCCTCTCTGTCTGGCTGGCAAAAAAGCACCTTGGCAGCGACGCAATTCCCCGGGAAGCCCCATACATACGACAAAGCCTCAAAGAACGGAGGTTGTATGGCATCTAATGTTGAGTGTGAGAGCTCCAGGCTCAAAGCGTTAGTGGCGGTACCTGGCTGGATACTGACTAAGCGAAACTCCCTACGATGTGCTAAAGAGAAGTATCTAGATGATGAATCGGTCATGTTCTCGGCTATATTCAAATTAAAATGTTATTATATGCAATAATGGAGTCAACTTCTGAGACGTGATATTCCCTTGAGTTCGTAAGATTTGCGAGAAGAAAGCCTTGTCTTATAGAGCTGGCACCTAACGCAAGGCGTAAAGATACTTTAAGTACCTAGGTAGGTAACTCCAGCATATCAGCCTAACCTTGAAGCGCTATAGGTACTGCTTATTGTCAATGGAACTTCACATAAGTAAAATAAGATTCTCAGTGTAGGCTATTTACAGCGGAGAAAATTCAGTGTACAGGCATTAAACACGAAGAATGATTCGCGAGACCACTGGTCCATACAACGAAGCACTCGCGTTTGTCAATCATGTTCTTCCGATGTTGCATTGCGTCTCTTACTATCACGCCGAAGGCGGTCGACAGCCCTAGAATTTTAGGAAATATCGATATGCAAATAAAGTAGCGGAGTTGCTAAGGCTTACAGCTTGGAAAAAATGACAGCCTCGACACTCGGGCTGTAATTATTGTGTATATACGTAGATTTGGGCAACACGTCCTGGGCATTTCGTCAAGTCAGCTCACATTCATCGTCAAGGATGAGGCAGTGAGGGTTAAGGCTTACGCTGGAAGCCATTCTATCTTTCAGCCCACCTGCGTCTGCCACCCTTTTTAGCTGGGGATGCCACCAATTTCCCATCTATATAGTCAACATACGCCACTTCAGCCGTTTACAGTTAGATTCACGGCAAGGGGTATACCTCTGCATGACTTAGGTGCTTGGACATTTAGCTGTAGTAACTAGTAAATCAAAAGTGTTGTTTTTTTACTATATAACCTATTAGGTTATCGGTATAAGTAATATGTTACTTAGTAGTTCGAAGGCTATACGAGCACTAAATTATGCACTTAGATTTATAAACGCACACGTTTTCTACGTTGTATAACTTGATGCTACAGAATAGGACTTAGGAAGGCACTTGGGCTGACTGCTTCGGCTGCTTAATCGTATGTATGTATATCATCCGTACAGGCGGGAAATTGGTGGCATCCCCAGCCAAAAAGGGTGGCAGACGCAGGTGGGCCGGACCGACCTGCACCTGTATAGATTAGTGCGTGATAGTGGCTTTTACATACATGGCTAAGCATGTAATTAATACTTATTGACAAGGGTGTAAATAGCATCGGAATTATCATTGCTGCCCAGAATAGAGGGTGCATGCAGATTGCTGTGAGATATAAGCATGGATGGGTCCCCTTGATCACATGTCTCGCAATATATCTACTTACGCATAGAAATTATTCCCATTATTTAGAGCCTCAAACAAGGACGCGGTAAGTATGAGCAGGCTGAAATGCAGGCTTATGCTAGATAACAGTTAGGGCAACCAATAAATTACACCCGCTAACGTATGTAAGACGGGCAGTGGCCAGAAAAATAAACGTTCGTCTGCAAATCAGCAGCATGAGAGAGAGTGTCCATCAAGAGCCTCAAGTCCTCCCCAGGGTCTTTGCGACCGATACTACGTATACGTATATTAGTAACGCAGTGGCCCTGGTCTTCTTTGGACATGACGTCCGAATCAGTAGTATGATTAGCTATTAAAAGTTGGCCACCCGGGCCATTGCTACTGCATCCTGTAACAAATGCTACTCTATGTCTTATTCATGGATATCTCGACCAAAAATAGCTCGTTCAATGAAGATAGTAAAAACACAAAGACATAGCCATTTAACAACCACCTGATACCGAGGTTGCATACACGCTGCGTGACATGCATGAAATATGTAAATACAGCAAATCAGGACACCCATCACATCTTGGCAGCGCAACTGCGGCGCATGATGGAACAGCTGCGATACCACATCCCATCAAGCCAGCTTCTGTTTAGGCTCTATAATGAACCGGTGGAAGTTACTCTCTCGAGTCTGCGCCACGAACTCCGATGTTGATTGCATATCAATACAATACAATCTACATACCTTTCCCGCCTCAGCTCGATCATATATTCGTAGTATTGACACACTGCCGCTGCAGTTTTCTACCATAGACGCAGACGACCAATTCCCGGTAGCTCACATTCTTGATTTCGTCTCTATTTACATTCGTTGTTATATTCTCTTATCTCAGACCTTGTTGGGTTACTTGTGCCTCCGTCATTGTCTATACGGCGACCTGTGTACGTTGTTGGAACCAGAATGTCACGACATCATCACGACAACAGGCGCAGGCAACGCAGACGTCCTTCGCCTGCATCCGAGTACAACTTGTCGTATCAGTCTTTTGACTCTACTCAGGCGTACCATGAGGACACATGTAGAATCCCGTACGCAAAGTTGAATTTGGGAAAGAACTTGTCGAGAAAGAAGCGTATATTTGGACTATGCGCTGCTTGGTTCGGCCTCATCGCCGCTGTATCCTTCCTGTCCTTCAACGTGGTCTACACAGTGTTGGCAGTAGTGGCGAGACCTTCAACAACAGACATTAACTCTCCCGATTTCACCTGGTATAAGAATAGCCAGTTTGAAACTTGCGTCAATAGCTCTCCAAAGCAAGTTAATTGCACTTTGTTGGAGGCGGATCTCCACAACTCGCGTTACCCGGACTTGCGCTGGATTGGGAAGCAGAGGGACCAGTACTTCATAACAGGGCCGGAATACCAGGTCTCGGCTTCGGCTTTGGACCCAATGGTCCCATGGTGTGACTTGGCGAGCTGTATGGCCGGATGGAAGATCGTGCCTTCCATTGTGCGTGATAGCGCCCTCGGGTTGACCGCTTTGAGGGCATGGTCCTTTCTCCTGATCACTGCAATCGTCGTGTTCTGGGATTTGCGAGGGATATTATCTCCCCCTAAAACTTGCAAGCGAGGCGGTTTCATTGACTGGACCCTTCTCGTGTGGAAAGCCGGTCAACTTGGCTTCTGGTGGTGGGCGTATGCAACCTTCGTCCGCGACCTTACCATGGCTGAGCCTGTGTTATCCATAGGATGGATCTCTACCTAGAGTCTATCCACTAATAAAAAGGAATTCTACCTAGAGTTCGTTTTTCCTGCCATACAAATATGCACGGACTCTGTACATGTTAAGGGGTAAAGTTCTATTTTATAAAGGGGTAAAGTTTTATTTTCCTTAACTTTTGTTATACGCGTTGTAAGCCGCTGCAAGCAGCAGAAAATTATATAGCATAACAAAACAATGCTAATAACGTTATTATTATAGCTATTTAATATTAAAAAAGTTATTATTATTACTATTAATTAATTAATAGTTATAATATAATAATAATTTAATTTTTTTTAATTAAAAAATTTATTATTTATTTTTTTATTTTTTAATAAAATTTATTTATTTTAATTAAAAATAAATAAAAAGCAAATATTATTTATTAAAAAGGTTTAATAATATATTAATTATTAAAAATAATATATATTTAAAAATATTTTAAATTAAAAATATTTTATTTTTTTATATTAAAAATCTTTTTTTAAAAATATAAGTTAGTTTTTTATATTTAATAAAAATATATTATATTATATTTTTTTTTATTTTTAAAATAAATTAAGTTTTTTTTTATTTTTATATTAAAAATAAAAAGCATAAATAATATAAGTTAAGTTTTTTTTAATTTTATATTAAAAGCTAAAAATATAAATAATATAAACTAAGTTTTTTTTAATTTTATATTAAAAGTTAAAAATATAAATAATAAAAATTAAATATTTTTTTATTTTTATATAAAAAGCTAAAAAAATTAATAATATAAGTTATATTATATTTTATTATAGCTATTTTATATAAATATATTAATAATTATTTATTTATATTTAATATAATATTTTAATTTTTTATTTTTTTTATAAAAATAGTTATAAATAAATATTTATTTAATAATAAAATATAGTTTAAAAGCTAATTTAGCTTAAATTAATTATAAAAATTATTATATTAATATATATATTATTAATATTAATATATAATATAATAAAAACTATTTTATTTAATTATATATTATTAATTAAAAAAAAGTAGTATTAGTTTTAAATATTATATTATGCTTATTTATTTAAATAAAGTTTTAAAATATAAATAATTAAAATATAAATTATTATTAATAATAAGCGTTATATATTATAAGCTTATATAATTTATTAGCTTTTAAAATAAAGTTATAATTTTTATAATATTAATTATTTTAAATATTATATATATTTTTAAATAAAACGTTAATTTTAAAAACAAATGTTAAATAATATATTATATTTATTTTAAAATAGTAATTTTTTTATTTATTACTTTTTATTTTAATAATAAATAAAAAAATTATTTAATAAAAATTAAAATATATTAATAATTAATATTATAATAAATAATAATAATAATAATAAATAATAAAATAAATAATATAATTATATATATAATATTAAATATAATATTAAATAATATTTTTAAGCTTTATATTAAATATAAATATTATAATTTAATACTTTTATTTATAATTTTGTTTTTTTATATAGCGCTTTAAACTTTTTAAACTTTTTTTATTTTTATTTATTATTAATATTAATATATTAAAAAATATAAAAAAGTAAAAAAAAATAAATATATAATAAAAAAATAAATATATTTTTAATTATAATAATAATTTATTTTAATTTTATATAAATAATGTTTTAAAACTTTGTCCGGCTTAATTTTTATTTTTTTAAAAACTATTACTTTTTAAACGTTTAAAATTAATTAGCTTAATAAAAACTAAAATTAATTTATAAAAACTTAAAAAGTTAATATATATTAATAATTTAAAAAAAAATATCTTAATTATAAATGTTTTATTTTTTAATATATAGCTTTTATATATTTAATTTTAAATTATAATTAAGCTTTAAAGCTTTATTATATTTATTAAAATATATTTTTAAGTTTTTAATTAAATATTTAATTTTATACTTAAATTAATTATATTAAATTTTATATATATAATAATAAAATTATAATAAATTAAATAATTATTAGTTTAACTTTTAAAAAATAAAAATATTATTAAATAATTATTATTTTATTTAAAAGCTTTTAATAAAAAAAAAAATTATTAAATTTAAAAATATAAATTTATTATAACGATTTAATTATTTATAAGCAAATTATATTTTTATAATATTATATTATTTATAATAATTATATTTTTATTAAAATATTTAATTAATAATTTTTTTATTTTTATTTTTTTTATAATAATAAATATATTTTTAAATATAAAAGCTTAATAATTAGTTTATAATATAATATTTATAATTTATAACTATGTTTGCTTTTAATTAATAAAATAAAAGTTATAA
>MU279127.1:0-75136 GCA_022385715.1 Xylaria cubensis | reverse complement strand
ATATTATTAAAATATAAAAAAAAACTAATAATTTTGCTTTTAAACTTTTATACTTTTACTTTTATAATATTTAGCTTATAACTTAATAAATTAATATAAATAGTATAAATTATTATAATATCTTTATATATTAATATTTATTTTAATTATTACATTTTTTAAATATTTATATTTATATTATTATTATATTATTTTTATAAAATATGCAAGCTTTAAAGCGTTAAAATATTATTTTATTAAATTATTATTTATAAAACTAACATTATATTACTTTTTTTATAAAATTTTTTATTTTAATTAAAAATATTTATAAATATATTGCTTTTATATTATAATTATAATAAAAACTTAGCACTAAATATATTAATAAGCTTTTTAAAAATTAAAAAATTATTAAAAAACTTATAACTAAAAATTTTAATATAGCTGCTTTTTATTAAAATAAGTTATATAATCGTAAAATTTTTTTATAGTTTAATAAAAGCTTTAATTTAAAGCAAAAATAACTAAGCTATATTTTTCTTATATTAATTAATATTTTTTTTAAATATTAAATATAAAAATAACTTATAAGTTATAAAATAATTATATTAATAATATATATATTTAAAAAAATAAAAAATCTAGTTACTTTTAAGCTTAAGTTTATTACTGTTTTTAATATAATAAAATTTAAAAACAAATTGCTTTTTTATATAATAAATAATATTAAAAAAAAAAAAGTTCTATTTATTATATTTAAGATTTATTAATATATAATTAAAAGCATATTTTATTAATGTTTTATTATATTTTATATATTAAAAATAAGCTTTTATTTTTTTAATTTAAAAAAAAACTATAATAAAAACTATAAATATTAAATATAAATTATAGTTTATTTATAATAGCTTTAATAAAAGCTTTTTATAAATAAAAAAAATAAAAACTTTAGTTTTTTTAAACTTTAAAAATTTTATATAATTAATTATTACTTATAAAAAAATAGCTAAAGTTATAAGTTTTTTATAATTATTATATTTTATAATATTTTTTATAAATTTAATAATATTAAATAGTTTTATATAAAAATAATAGCTAAAAAAAAAATTATAAATAAAAAAACTTTAAACTTTTTATTTATTAAAATTTAATAATTTATATAATAAAAAGTATTAAAAAATTAAAAATTTTTAAAGCTTAAGCTTTAACTTATTATTTTAATTTTAATTAAAATATTTATAATTATTTAAAGCTTTATAAAAAATAATAAATAAAATAAGTTGTTTAAGCTTATTATTATTATTTATAAATTTAATTTAATTTAATAAAAACATTTTAAACTTAAAATTTAGCTTTTTTTTTTAAAACTTTTTAAATAAAATATTAAAACTGCTAAAAAAATTTTAAGCTTAAATTTTAATATATTTTAATATATTAAAAATTTAAACGCTTTAAAAATAAATTATTAAAAACAATATTACTAGCAATAATATATTACTTTAAAATTAATAAATATTATATTATTATTTTATTAAAAAATTTAAACAAGCAATAAAAAAATATAAACATTATTTAAAATATTTTTATAATTATATTTTTTAAATAAATTATGTTATTTAAAAATAATAATTAAAAAAATATATAAGCAGTTTATATAAATAAATAAAAATAATAAACTATTATAACTTAATATATAATATAAAAAATAAAATATTATTTTTTAAAAAAAATATAAGAAAAGTTTATAATTTATAATTTTTAGTTATAATAAAATAAATAATTATTAATTAATATTTATAATAAATTTTTAACGCTTTATAGTTTATTATTTAACTATTTAATTAATTAAAATTAAAAAAATATATAAAGCTTTAAAAATTTTATAAATAATTTAACGTTTAAAACTTAAAAAAATTTTAGTTTTTATTTATATAATTATTATTTTAACTATTAAATAACGAAATAGTTATAGTTATAAATTATTATTAATTATAAATATATTTTATATTTTTTATTAGCTAAAATTTTTTAAAAAAACTTTTAAAAGTTATAATTATAAAATATTTAATTAAAAGTTTTAGCTTTATAAATATATAAAATATTTTAAATAATATATAAAAATAAAATTTAAAAACTTTTTATTATTAATTTTAATAAATAAATAGTTTATAAATTTATTTATTATTAAAAAAATTTAAATAAAAAAAAAAATTAAATTATTAATAAATAAGCTTAATTATAAGTTTTATAATTATTTTAAACCTTAATTATTTTTTATAATATTAATAAAATTAAAACTTATTTTAATATATATATTTGCTTTTATTAATATTTTTTTATTTTTTTTTTAATTTATATTAAAGTTATATTATAAATAATAAAAAAATATATTAAAAGCTATTAAATTTATTAAAAAAAATACTTTATAAATTATATTATTATTAAAATATATATATATTTTTATAAAAATTATTTAAACTTTATAATTTATTAAAAGCAAAATATTTATATTTTATAAATAATTTAATAATTTTTAAATTAATTTTATAAAAAAATTATTATTTATATATTTTAATAATTAATAAAATTAAATATAATTTAAAAAAAGTATAATTATATTTAAAACAGTAAATTAAACATTTTTAGCTTATTAAATTTAAAAAAAAAAACTATTTAATTAAACTAAATAATTAAAAATAAAAAGTATTAATTAAGCTATTTAAAAAATATTAACTAATAAAAACTAATTTAATTATAAAAATATTAAAAATAAAGCATATATTATTTATATATATATTTTTTTTTATAATATATTTATTTTTTTATGTTAATTTATTTTTATTTTAAATTAAAATAAGTTAAAAATATTTTCTTTTTTAATTAAAAAAAATTAAAATAATATAAATAGTTTTACTTATATAAAACGTTATTAAAAAGTTAAAATTTATATAATAAGCTAAAAAATAAAAATATTATTATAATTAATATTATATATATTTAATTATATACTTTTTAATTTTTTTAAAATAATATTTAGTTTTTTAATTAAATTTATTGTTGATTTTTTTTATTTTTATAAAATTATTTACTACTTTGCATAATTATACAAGTCCTTATTAATTTATTTAATTTTAACTAATTTAGGATGCGTAATATTTAGATTTTTTTTTAAACTGGGGTTTATAGTTATTACAGTTACCTGTGGCCGTTTTAATAGATATACTATTGGTCGGGCCCTTAACTATTCCATCCCGGCTCAAACGAAAGATACCTAACCTAGACTTGTCTGACCAATCCGGGTGAATCTCCGTTTCTTGAACGACCCCCGAATCAATGGCGATGGCGATGGCGATGGCGATGGCGATGGCGATAGCAAAGACCAATTGCTCCATGCCGACGATAGGCGGCCTTGACGGATATGATAAACACGCGGGGTTGTGATTCAAGACCTCTGCCGACCAATAACCTTACCTTTGTTTAGTCCGATGTCTCAGAAAGTGTTTGTTATTGATTGGTATGGTTGGCTAAGTGACTCACGCTTTTTAAATAGCCTGCTTACGATCCTGTAGGGATTCGCCAAACATACTTGAGTAACTAATTTTCTCTACATTTTACAATGGGAACTCCAGGCTACTCGATAGTGCGCTTCCGCCGACGCTATTATGTACGCTGGAACCAGTACGATAGCTACTTCGAGGGTCTTGGTGCCAAGATCGTTGCGAGCATCCCCGCCGACCCAGAAGCATACCAACGTACGCCAGCTAAGAAGAGACTTGCACCTTATCTTGCAGTATGCTGACGATCTACAGAATGGCTTGAGTCAATGCGAGCCGAGTATGCAGCCTTAGAATGCGCTCTGGAAAAAGGTGTTTACGAGATCCGCGACGGCTGCAAACCCGATTTCTCGCTGTTTCGCGAGTTCGAAGTGCTGCCGTCCGAATTTTTAGAGCTGAATGTCGAACTCGTCAACAATTACGTTTATATCATTAATCTCGACTGTGAAATCCTTACCATGCAACATGGCATACACTGGAAGCTAGGAAATATTCCACGCCACGACAATTTATGGCTTCGTTCCATCACAGACAGTACCTATACGAACGCGTGCACTCTTTCCCTTGACCTATGTCCGGAAGAACACATGGCCGCGCCGGCTTTAGAATTGCCCGGGCCCGACCGAGCGATCAGATATAACTTCCAGATTGTTTCTCCCAACGTAAACATTAGAGAGGCTCGGAAGGTGTTTCTTACATCTGTTTTAGCTATAACGCTTATTCAATATGAGCACGAAATCTTGAGTTTTGGGAGGGAGTGGAGTCCTGATTCGTTTCCGTTTCGCGAGCTGGCCTTTGCTCTTGTCTCGATCGCGTCTGGTCGCGCCGGATTCCATTCATTTCCCGCTCAGTCGTGTAACCCTCGCAGCTGCCCAGCCGACTATTGCAAATCAAAACACTTACCTCGATCACCGGGATGGCTTGACGAACAGTGGGCCGGAGATAAAGCTCCGCTACTAGAGTTTGGTTCCATGTCCCATCTGCCGGGCGATCCTCCAGGTGTGTCACCCGCAGAGACAATGTACTGGCTTGGAGACGTGCTTGTCAGCCTGGAACTGGTGACTGATGGTGCGGCCATCACGAAGGCCGTTACTTGGGGCATTGAACAGGGCCATACCAATTTCCAGATCGTGATCCTCAGCCTCTTTAAAGTAAAGTTTGCAGAAGTCTCCTTTGTTGACGGCGATCCATTTGTCAAAGTGAGCAACCCTATCTATCTCTCCCCTATACATGCACATCATTGTATGAGCACACACCCAAGAAATCGGCGAGAGGCAAAGCCTGGGATGTGGCGCCGTCTCCGGTCTTGCAATCGTATTCTCAGTTCATACTATTCGGGAACAAGGCGAACACTACAGAAGCTTTTCCCCGGGTTTGCGGCACTGGTCAACTTTTTCGAAATCGCCGCAAATCGCCACGCAGTTTCCAAAACAAGTGGCATCTTCCCGGTTGAACTATATCATCAAATTATAGATTTTGTTGATTATGACACATGGAAGACCTGTTTAGCCGTATCGACGGAATTCCGTTCATACTGCCTCAGCAAGTACAGACTAGATGATCGGACTAGGATTGTGGGAGGCCCCTTTATATGTCGAACCGGGAATCGTGGTGAAAATCGTGAGTCATCTTTCAATTTCGAAAATATGCAGACGGGCGAGATTCTCCCGATGACAGATTATTTCTCCCACCGTGTTTTGGATACGAGAGAGTTGAACTGGATGCCACTCATCGGTAGTGACAGGAAAGCGCTCATGTCGAACGTGGTGGTTCAATTTGAACCGGCGAAGGACGCACCAGTAGAGGCTGACAGTGACGATGAGCCATGAACCTTTCATTGGTCAACCAATTCAGCATGCGCTGAAAACATCGAAGGGGGCCAATCTACTACAATGCAGCTATTAGTTGATCTTAAGGACGGGACTGCCGGGTCTTTACATTCCTCGCCGGTGCGAAACAGGTTGCTGCACTTGACGTACTGCTCGGTAACCTTCAGTGACCGGATGAACTAAGGCCGGCGAAGACTGGCACTCAACTCTTTTCAGTGTCATGCGTTTGAGGACAATAATTATCAAAGTGCGATCTTTTCCACCCTGAACATCAGTCTCCATAAGAGTAAATACATATTGAATAAATTCAATATTGCAAATGAAGTGAAGAAATTATTTACTAAAGCGTGGGCGTTACTACTAGGTAGCATTGCATCACCAGTATTGTATATGCATCATATTCTGAGCATGAAGTACGAAGTAAACATGACGTTGGCGATTGATGTGATCAAGAAACCGGCCAAACTATCATTCGCCCCATCAGAAGCTTTCCCAAAGACGATAGAAACATCGGTTTTTTTGCTGAGGTGCAGTAAAAGCTAGTTCTTTATCAGCAAACAGTTACGGCTTTTCGAGCCTAATGGGAAGCCTATTTCAAGTGTAAGTCATTCTATAAGACTGCTCCTGACTGTATAATGCATTTGACAATTTTAACACGCTTGATAGCTCTGATATCTATACTTATAGTTGTAGTGGCTACTCTTAGCAAATGGTGAGCAGGATACTTGTATTAGATCTATTTTACTGAAAGCTCTAACATCTAGGGACATTTGAATAAGACTTGAGTATTGCTAGCTGAAGGTTAAGGCGAACCAATGTATTATTATTACGAGGCATAATGCAAGAATAAAGAAAGTTTAGATATTTCTATACCAGCTCAGGAGGGCGGAATTAGGAGACTTTCGCACAAGAACATATTGTTCTTAGAGCAATAATATTTGAAACCATCTCAGGGAGATCAATAAAAGCAAATCCCTAGTATAAGTGATGAACATTACATCCTATTAGAGTGTTACCACATGTCCGACCCCCTTTTGTCACTCACATAGATGAACCATACCACGTTTAAAACAAAGTGAAGACGTGTACGTATCTGGGATGCACCGCAACGATGTCTACATTATAAAATAATCAATATGCACCACTTGCTCTGGATTCTGACTTAGGATGAGCGCCCTAGGTCAAAAAGATAATCAAAAGTAGAAACCGTACTGAATACTGTCCAAAGTAAGAGCCGCGGTTGGTGTCACATATACCCAGAGAAATTAAAGGGCAATCCAACGTGCCTAGTGGTGTTCCGTGGGGTTTACACAACGGGCAGCACAAACTCGAGTAGCCAATCTCTCCGGATGTCTGTTTGCACACGACAAAACTCATTTCTTTCAGCGTCACCAGATAAATTTTTGATGGGACGTTCTGAAGCAAAATGAATCTCGCCGTGGTGTAGCGGTCAAAGTGGTACGAAGGGATCCCGTCTATAACGTCGAATATATAAGAAGGCACTTCTCTTTCATTCGAAGGCCTTTCAACTAAGTTAGACAATCAGACTGCATCAACAATTCATGCTTCTTTAGTCAATCGATTACCCAGAGCAACCAGCAGACACAGTTCCTAAAACTTACTTATTTTATCTCTTATCTCCCTCCGCAAAACAGCCTTTCTATCGAATCGAAATGTGCATATATATCTCGATGCAGGTTCATTGCCGGGTTTGCAGAGGGTATATCGGAGAATATTGGGGAGATCGAATTCACCAGTGCCGCAAGTCCCGAAATGGGGAAGCATGTGTAAAGCATACTGGAGAACAACGAAGAATATACGCTGTTGAACCTTGCAACGGATGCCGCCGCTAAATATTACGTCGAAAACACGGCTTTTCACCAAAACCATAATCGAATCTAACGATTCCACTTCCAACAGTCGACTAAGACGAAACGGCATGCGTAAGGACGATCTTTTGACTTGTCTGCCTATCGCCTCAAGTTTTACTTCACCCTCATATTAAGGACATTGAGAGGAAGCTTCAGATAATTACTACACTCTTTTACAGCTCGAAGGCTATCTTTAACTCACTGTAGCCGTTCGCTTTATGTTTTGTGGTGGGCTTAAATAGCCTGCAGGATGGGATATTTATCAGTATACATCAAGGTCTGCAATGCAGTACTTGTCACCTAGCTGCCAAATTGAGCACCAGCCTTTAAGCTAAACTCTTGGAATATTCAATTTAAATGTGAACCCTTTGATTTAGAAAAGTCGTAGTTTTTTTTACTGCAGTAATTTTGCCATCTCCCAAGTTTAAGATGCTGGTATGATTTGAGGAAAGTAAGTGTAGCCTAGGACTTAAACGAATCATAAAATTAAGAGTTGTGTTATAGATGCTTCTCTTGACAGACTCATAGGTTACAGTACAAGCCAGAAATAGCTGCCGGACCGTTGACGGCCCGTCTAGAGATTGACACAAGCCGGCAGGGCGTCTGCCGCCAGACAGTATGCAGTTATCTTATCTGGAGCCACATTCGGATGTAGCTCAACTATGTAGCGCTGTGATGAGACCACCGCGGAACAAGTGTATTCTTCAATCTACACGCTTGCGGCTACTATTATCGAAGAGGCTCTTGCATCTAATGCCTACCTAGAGAGAATGCACCCAGCGCCAAGAAGCTGCCATCAATCGAATGAAGACAAGCTCACTCAGGACCCGATGTTGCATCAACCAATTCAACCCGATCGCACGACAGCGCTCATATTACCTAGCCTACCTAAGTGAATCGGCGGCCTGAGACAGCTTCAACAGCCTGCGTGCTATTTCGCATAATTGATAGACTTATACGGTGCGGGCATGATGGATTCCACATCCTCGGCATTCTCGCCAGAACGCTGCGCGACCCTGCACAATCAGCTCCTCACAAAGGCTATTACCCGAGCACGACATAGACGTGCAAGTCGAGCGAACTGTTGCAGCGCGCTTTTTAGATATAGCGCCTGAGTTCGCCGATATCCCCTCACTGAACGATTTACCATGTTACCACTTTCTACGCCTACTCGATACCACGCCACTCGACGCGAATGGGCGCGTAGGTCTGCTGACTCCACTTCTTGTTTTGCTCTATGGGCAGAATAGTGGTGGCTCACCTATGCATGGCGGCATTTATGTAGATATTCAGTCGTGCAAGGCTGTCTGGCACAAGCGACGACTTTCTTGGTTTACCGCCTCCCGATCAGTGGCTACCGCTGGAGCTAATACTGCAGAAGTCGCTCCATGCCTAGAGCACGGGTAAATTCTACTAGGATGCCCAAGAGACAACGATCAAGGCCAGGAGCTTCACGCAACACGACGTGGAGCAGTCGGTCGCGGCCTTCTAACACCTTCTTTCGAGTATCGAGCTCCGCATGCCGCCTATAGGCTTTTCATCGTCGGCTAGAGCCACTGGATTCTCCCACCCTGGCGCCATTCAAGGTTAGCGCCTTTTCCACCAACTCTCTCACTACCGCACGACGACCGGAATTCTCCTTCGTTGCGTCTGGAATCCGCGTGCTCACGTCATCCCTCCTCGATGAAATCTATGGCGTTGAGGCGTTAGACTCGGCACGCCGAATGCACTGATTGGAAGACGATGAGGACTGGCCTACCCTGATCCTGCCTCGCATCGACCCGGTATCTCACGACGTTGGGCGAAGTCCCAATCAAGACATCAAATCTTTTGACCAGGACTGTGGATTTGGCAAGTTCACAGTAAATCGACAAGGCGGACTCTACATCATGCCAGATACACTAGATTCCGACCTAGCACATTTCGTTCCCAGCTCGGGACTTTGCAGCGCCTGCGAATTTCGGCCTCCATGCCGATGGCCATGGGGTCTACCCAGAGGACCGAGGCTTGCCGAAGTCTTTGACCACTGGACTACCCCAGTTGAGGATGCCACATGGACGGTGGATGCAGATGGCATTTACACTGATCATACTTGGTCCACTGCACACATGTCTATGGCTAAGCTAATACCTCCCGTGTAATCTAACAGCAGACATATTCCGATTCTGTCACTCGCTCTCTTGCGGCCACCCTTTTTGTCATCGCTTTGTCGTCCACCCTGTTGCTAGCTATACCTCATCCTGGTCTTGTGAGTTACGATAGTAAGCATGCGCCTGAATAACATTTGCCTTTGAATCTGACAATAAAGTGGCTCGTTACTAGGTGCTTC
Source organism: Xylaria cubensis (assembly GCA_022385715.1). Lineage (NCBI taxonomy): Eukaryota > Fungi > Ascomycota > Sordariomycetes > Xylariales > Xylariaceae > Xylaria > Xylaria cubensis. The sequence goes on along the minus strand of MU279127.1, from coordinate 65,571 downwards.
GAACAGGAAGGTTGTGTCTTTATTTTCAACTCGCAGTTATCTGACCCGTCGCCGCAGAAGTCATACTTGCTGTAGCATGCCCCGAATCCAGTCCCCATACACGCCTTGCGTCCAATTATCTGTGGCGCAAACACTGTTGTCTACACACCAGGTCAGTCAATCGACCCATACAGAAATCCTTGGAGCTGCCGCCTGCACGGATCGTTGCCATGTGTTGTTACAATCGGCGCTTTCGGCTCTCGTTTGGTAAGGTCTAAAAGCCAAGCAGAGCTCATATTAGCCGTAGATGGAGGAGGTAACGGGTATGGATAGTCGAAGTGGCAAGGTCCTTATGATTTACACTTGAGGTAAATAAATGTTCGCCCGATTCTCCCTATATGAACCAACTCTATCGAGATATAAGATACATGAATCTAATCTTGCGTAGATCAAATACAAATACATGTGTACCGAACATATCATTAGTCTTCTTCACCCGCAGCAACCTTGACCAGCTGACTCTTGGCTGCAATCTTGGCTGCTACATCAGCCAGCGGCATGGCACTCAGGATGTCAAATACTGAAATATCACTCCGCATGTTTTTCAGGGCGCGATTGCGGATTTCGACGGCCTGTAGAGAATCGACTTGAACACGACATGTTAGTTGCGCCGCGCAATTTCAATAGACGGAGAGAGACATGGAACTTACCACCATAGTCGTAGAGAGGCTTCTGACCATCGACCTCGTCCATAGAGACACCCATAGCCACCGCGACCAAAGCCTTGATATTCTCTTCCACAGCTGCAGCAGCCTCTGTCATGTTCGTCGCTTTAGACAAGAGTGTGCCAATGTCTTCCTTTTCTTGGCCGTCACCAGCTTCATTCTCTACTGAGACAACGCGGAGGGCGAACTTCGTGTCTCTTGAGAAGCCTCCGGTACTCTCATTCTGCTCAATGCGGTCACCCAACCCCAAAACTAGTTGAGCAGGCGCCTTTTGTCCATTCGTGGTGGAGCCTCGCATAATGGCGCGCATGGCGACGCCGAGCTCTTCGACGTTTGTCTGGAGACCGCGCCAACCGTGCTGATATCTGGACAGGTACCCAGCGAGATCACCAAACTCGCCAGCGCTAGTGAAATGCGCCGAGTCGATAACCAAGCCGACATCGATACTCGTCGCGTCGATGCCGAGGTGGTTGCGAGCGTGATGGGCCAAGGCGTCTTCGAAGGTGTTCCCGGAAGCGTAGTTGGCCTGCGCCGTGTTCCCGATGATGCCAGTTATAGACGAGAGTAAGATGAAGAAGGGCTTGTCACCAGGCCACAGGTTGGCCAGAAGGTTTCGCGAACCTTTGGTTTTGGGCTCAATGGCGGTGCGCCACTGATCGAAAGACATGTTGTCGAAAATGCCATCTGCGAGCACCATAGCTAATTGAATAACTCCCGCCACTCGCCTGCCCCTGGATCTGAGCGAGTCGAATACTGTGGCCACACTGGCAGCATCATTGACATTACACTTGAACGCCTCGGCTCGTACAGAACGGTCAGCAAATTTCTGCAGATCCTCGGCATTTTTTGACCCGCCTGATCGAGATAGGAAAACCAAGTTCTTAGCACCGCATTCGACCATCCAGTTCGCAATGCCCAATCCCAGGGTGCCTAGGCCACCTGCCAGGACATATGTGGCTTCAGCATCGAGCTTTAGCTGCTCGGGCTTGGGGGCAGGCATCAGCACCGGGCTATTATCGCTCAGAGACACAACGGTCCGCTCAGTCTGCATGCCGTGTATTATGGCGGAAAGATTGGTAACAGGTAACACTGTCAGCGGAGAGGGTCCTCGGAGGAGTTTCTTCCCGAAGGCCTGCTGGAAGAGCTTGCTAACGGTGGCTGGCTTACGGTGGATTATGGCGGCTATGTCGATGCGAATGAGGGTGGCGTTAGTTTTAGAGACCTGGAGATCGGCTTGCGAGCTCTGTAGAGTGACAAACTGGCCGAATTCACTCAATAATGACATGGATTTAGCAACATGGGGGCCTGACTGTTGGCTGACGACAACATCAACACCACGATCCCCCGTGGCGCTCTGGATGAGCGGTACAAAATTGCTCAAAGCCGAATCGAAAATGTGGTTAATAGGGATTCCATATCTCTGAACTAGGATGTCTCGCTCAGCCTTGCTATGGACGAGAGCAAAGATGCTGGCCCCAATGTCTTTGGCCACCTGGATCATTGCTTGTCCGACAGCACTGGCTGCGTTGTCGAGAAGCAATGCCTGGTCATGATCCAGATGAGCTCTCTCAACGAGCGCGTACTGTGCAGTTATCAAGGGCTCGACAAGAGCAACAGCCTCCTGCGGCTCGAGACCGTCGGGGAGAGGTGCAACCAAGGCCTCCATTTGACGCACATGAGTTCTTGCGGCTGCGTGAGAAAAGACGACGGCACGTTGACCAACCACTAATGATTTTACAGAATCGGCTAGACGCGTAACGATGCCAACAGCGTGGCGAATAGAATCCAGAGCTTGACCAGCGCCGAATCCGGTATACTCGACCTTGACTTCCACTTGACCGGCTTCAAGAGGTGATTCGGTCTCTTCGTCCGGAACCCAGACGTGACCCTGGAAACCGCCATTGCCGGACTCAATTGCCTTGAGCGGCTTCCCGAGGGCACCCAGGGTAGATAATATGGGCTTCGCGTTGTTGCCCGCCAACTGGAGCTCGTTGTCAAAACCGGAGTCTTCGGTGGTACGGGCAATGTAGACCAAGTTATTGCGCTCGGCATATTCCATCTCTGCGCCATCGACTAGGGATGCTCGCCAAACGTCGAGGACCAGGTCTATGCATTGTGCACTGGAAATATCGGCGAGGGCGGATAGGTCTAGAGTCGGGAAGACAGCGGCAGGATATTCGTTTCGCATCACCCGGAATAGACCCTGACTCGTTGCGAACTCTACACCATTGCACCAACTCTCAAGAACACCGCCGTGAGTAACCCAGAAGAGATGATTGACCGTGGATACGAGAGTCTTGAAGGCGTCGAACTGTTCACCGTTCCAGGCATAGACCAGCGGGCTATCGATCTCAAGGAGCGAAATAACAGCCTTTCCCTTAAGGGAAGCCACGCTGTCCGAGGTCAGATGGGCTCGTACTACGGATGAACCAAAGCCTCGCATCGTAGTCTCCATTGTAGTAGCGAGTCTCTCAACGGCGTCGGATGGGGATTGAGGCAAAAGAAGTGCCACAGACTCGGGTATCTCAGCCCGGACCGAGGGAGAGCTCATGCTCGAGGATAGAAGAACAGCAAACGTCTCGTCCCCTGCAAGGCGACCAACACACCATTTATCAGCCGACATGACATTTTCGTCTACCTGACCGGCCTTGTGAGTAAGACACGCAAACGGCGCCAGCTGGGCGAGTGTGGGAGCGTTTAGGGAAATGTCAGGAACTCCCAACCCAATAAGAATGTCACCATTTTGCGAAGTTAGTGTTTCGATAAGCTCGTTCTCGGGCAGCCATTTGCTGATGATGGTCGTGTTTTCAGAGCCTTCGCCCAGGGTGGCATGCATCAACTGCAGGCCTGCCTCAGAGGAGGCGAATGCAATAATCTTGCTAGGCCCATGTATTTTGTTTTTGAGACCCAGGAGAACACTGACGCTGGCTTCAGACTCATCGAACATGGCAACCAATACGGTGTTGTTTGGCTTCTTAAGGAAAAGCGAGCTCAGCAATGTGTCGATGGACGAGGCCGCCTTCTCGGACGAACCAAGTTTCGATAGATGCTCGCTGCCGGTCAAGAAGGACACATCGGGAGTCCAGGTTATGTCAGCGCAGTTCTTGAAACTGGTTGTGGCCGAGGATAACGCGGCACCAGCAGCGTCCGAGCCATCTCCAGACGTAACCTGACGAAGCGCAAAGTTTTTGATAGTTAACATCGGCTTAGCCCATTGCTCATCAGAGACGAACAGTTCGGTTAATATCTCATGACCACTTTGCGACAGCAAACGGCCATAGCCGGAGTAGAGTGCCCCGGCTCCTTGGGGCTGCTGATGCGCGATGTAAAGCTCCTCGATGCTATAAGGCACCGCAGATTGTTTCGGCCGGCCGGCATCAAGCGAGGCAATCACCAGGTGAAAGATGGAGTCAAGGGTTGCTGGGTGGATGACGTGGGGAGACTCGTAATTGCTAGGCATAGTTGATTTGGTATCTGGGACAGCTACGGTACCGTACGAGGCGTTTTTGGATGGCACTGCCGTGAGAGTCTTGACGTTACGGAATGTGGGACCGTACTGCATGCCGATACTATCGAGGTCGCTGTAGAACTCCTCAACGTCAACCAATGTTGAGTCGACTTTGGAGAGAAGCAGTGCCTCGCGTAAAGCGACCTGCTTCTGCCATGCGGCATCCACGTTATTCCCCTCCACCTCGCTCGGCCCCTTTTCGTATACAATAGCAATGGTTCCAGCACAGTGTTTAGTCCATGAGGAGCCCTTGCTTCTCGAGTAGACGGTGTAGATCCACGAATCGGCTTCCCTGCTATGCGGGTGCAAACTGATGCGCGTCTCCACGGGCGCCTCGTCGTCGAGGGACATTACCATTCCACGCTCAAATGTGACATCGGTCATTCGGAAGCCTTCTACGGTCCTGGACCGATCAGCGGTGCGCAGTGCGCCCTCCAAAGCCATGACAAGCATGCCTGCTCCTGGGTAGAGCACCGTACCCGTGATAACGTGGTCCTCAATCCACGGGTTCTCCGAGACGCGCAGGTAGTTCCTCCATCGAGGCTCGTGAGCATTTTGGGCGTCTTCGGCCATACCGAGATAGTCACTGCGTACCTCGGTGGGGAAGCGGTATGAGTGTGACGAGTATGATTCGTGCCAGAAGCTTCTTGTGTGGTTCCAAGGGTAAGTGGGCAGATCGCAAAGCACCTTAGGAGCGTTGATGATGGATGTCAGCTGCTGATCGTTGACTGCAGCTAGGTCGACGTTGGCACCCGCAGCCCAGAGCGTACCAGCGGCGCTCTGCGATGTCTCAGTCGCATCTTTGCCACGAACAAGCACGGAGGCGTAAGGTGCCGCCTTGGCAAACCTGTTGTTGGCTGCATCAATGATCTGCCGCACCGGCCCTTGCAGAGCGGCGTGAGGGCCGACTTCGAGGAAAGCTCCCCATTGTACCGCTACAGGACGAGTGCCCCCGGAAACCACTTTCTTGTGCTTTAATAACGCAGTAAGGGCTTGTGAGAATTTCACGGGGTTCTGCATATTGTCGACCCAGTATTGAGCGTCCAGTTCTTTGGAAGAAGAGACGATGGACCCGGTAAGAGACGAATACATAACGGGACTGCCATCTTCCGTGGCATCTGGCTGCTTGGGCTCGAGATCGCCAATCATGGAAAGATAGATCGGCGAGACTTCGCGCATATGGTGAGAGTGGTACGCAGTAGTGACCTTGAGTTTACGGGCAAACTTTCCATCCCCAGAAATAATGGTTTCTAGCTGGTCTATGGCATCGATATCTCCGGACAGTGTCACGCTTGAGGGGCTGTTGACACAAGCCACTACAGCAGATCCGGGCGCAACCTTTTCGAGGTACATCTTGGCATCATCCTGAGAAAGACCGGCAGCCATCATGGCACCTTGTTTGGAGACGGCGGCAGAGGTGATACCTCGGACATAAGCTAGCTTGATGGCGTCTCGGTGCGTTATGAGCGACGCAGCATAGGCAGCGGCAATCTCACCACTAGAGTGGCCAATGGTGGCGGTTGGGGAAACCTTCCAAGAGCGGAGGAGGTCGACCATTGCGACCTGAACGACTGTGCAAAGAGGCTATATAGCAATTAGGGGTCAGTGATTACCGCTTGCATATAAGAAAGCGTCGCTTGCAACTTACTTGGCTGTACTCTGGCAAGTTGACGTTAGTGTCGGTCGTCTTACTCAGCTCTTCAATGGCATTCCATTTGCAGCCAAAGGCTTCAAGCCAAGCATTCGAGGCTTCTAAGCTTTGGCGGAAAACCGGGTGGTCGTAGAGCTGGCGTCCCATAGCTGGCCACTGGGCGCCTTGGCCAGTAAACACCATGACAATGTTGTTGCCATGATTTTGCGTTCGAGTCGGTGTCGGCAATCCCTTTGACAGCTTTTCTGAGAGCTCTGTGATGGAACCAGCAACGGCGAAAGTTCTGTGTTCTAAATGGGAGCGGCGAAGCGCGAGTGTGTATGCAAGATCATCTAGGTCTAGGCTGGAATCGTTTCCTTGATCGCTTTGGAGCCATTTGCCGAGCCCTTCGGATACTCGCTTGGTACCGGCCTGATCTTTGCCGCTGAAGAGCAGCAGCTTGCTGGGCGCGTTGTACACGCGTCCAGAGTCCGGTGTCCCTGGGAAGCCAGAATCTGAACCGGCTGTGTGGATGTCCACATTATGCTTACCGACCAGACCCCTTTGGTGGAGGTAGTGATAAGCATCATCCAAAATAACGTGAGCGTTGGCACCACCGAACCCGAATGAGTTAACACTGATCCGACGGACTCCTGACGTCGGCCACTTAGCGATGTCTTGGGGAAGAGTAAGGTGCCAATCACTTAATTTCAGTTTGGGGTTCACCCGCTCTATGCCGTATGTGGGCACTAGCATTCCCTTTTCAAGCAGCAAGATAGACTTGAAAACCCCGGCAAGACCAGCACAACCCTCTGTGTGGCCAACAGTAGGCTTAATGCTTCCAATCGGAAGGGGAGGCTTTCCAGCCGCCCGCCTTGCTGCGCCGAGGGTTTGAGCAATAGCGGTTAACTCGAGAGGGTCGCCAACTGGCGTACCGGTGCCGTGGCATTCGAAGTAGCCTGTTTCTGACATGTCCAGCCCTGCATCCTGATAGGTTTGCATAATCAAATCGGCTTGTGCTGTAGAACTGGGTTGCGTCACACTGGGTGTTTTGCCATCGGCGTTAACACCGGATCCGCGAATTACGGCGCGTATCGTGTCGCCATCGCGAATAGCATCCGATAGACGTTTGACTATCATAGCGCCAATGCCGTCGCCGCGGCCGTAACCATTAGCCCGGTCGTCGAATGTGTGTGAGATGCCCTCAGGGCTGAGCATGTGCATGGCAGTCAGCTGGTGTGAGGTGTTGGGGTTGATCATAAGATTGACTCCGGCGACGAGAGACTACAAGTTTGAGATGAGTCAGCTATCAGATTTATTTGCTTTCAGGGGCACTTGAACTCCGTGTCCATCTTACCATGTTGGTTTCTCTCAGTCTAAGTGATTGACATGCAAGGTGAAGAGCGTATAGTGAGGAGCTGCAAGCCGTGTCGAGCGTCAAACTAGGGCCTTTGAGGCCAAAGAACCATGACACACGATTGGCGGTCATAGCTTCGCTCAAACCCGTCGCGGCGGGGTGTCCGATGTCGTATATGTCGTGTAGCGATATCATTTCGTAGTCGTTTGTCATGCAACCAACGTAGCAACCAGTGCGGCTATTCATCAAATCCTCTATTGGGATACCAGCGACCTCAATGCTCTCATAGCATACTTCGAGCAACATCCTCTTCATCGGATCCATTGAGGCAGCCTCCTTGGATGTTACTGAGAAGAAGGGAGCGTCGAAATGGCTGATATCTTGGTGGAGGAAATAACCATGCTGTGGACTGATTCCACCCTTGCGGTCTGGATCAGGGTGATGCCACACACTGCTGTCCCATCTATCGCTGGGGACTGGACCGTGGCCCGTCCTGACTTTGCTAATCATATCCCATAGTGAGCCCAGGGACGACGCTTCGCCAGCAAAGCGACATGCCGCGCCAACAATGGCAATGGGCTCCTGCTTATCCGAGCCTGAAAAGTCCATGATTGGTACAGGCTGCTAGTAGCGAACGGATATGGACTGAGGACACCGGAGCAGACGAAGAAAAGGGAGAGTATCAGGAGTGAAAAAGAGAAAGACGAAACGGGCTGATAAAGCGACAGGATGGAAGAGAGCTGTCTAAATATCCAGTGATAGAATGCTTCAAAGAGATTTTTCACATGGGCTCAGGATGCCTTCCACGCACACATCCAGAACGAGGATCCTGATTACGTCAAAGGGTCCATCCGCTGAACATGTGCTCCAACCGTACCGTGTTACTATATACCGCGGCTGAGTTGTTAGTTAGATATATCGGACCTTAGATCAAAGAAGTAGCGACTTATCGACTGTCATCCTGAAGAAGTGCACCGTTCGCTAAGCCTAAAAAGACAGGAACCGCGAATCATATAGAAAGCTACAAATCATTTTGGGCTTACATGTATCTATACCTTGTTCTTTCGGCTTTTTTTTGTCAATACTATTGCATGGGGTTTTTACTACTGCTGTTGATAGCTTTTGCTAAAACTTCCCTTTGTCACAAATAACTATGAGTTATGAGTTAGATTTTCTGTTCAATTCACCAACAGTGTTACAATTGAAAATGTTTAAAACACTCTATGATAGTTTGACTTTCCTATCTACTGCAGTCTTCAAGATCTTAAAATGACATGTGATTTATGGGGGAAACTCTATACAAGTGATGTTGTGTTATCCACAAGTTTTGACGCCGTCTTGGCGAAACATGGAGGGGGTACGAACTTTGGTGGGTCTTCTAGTATATAAGGGGTGTCCCTGCCTGCTTTCTGAATTGAGTTTGGTGTTTAGTAAGCGTGACCCGAAATAGAAGGCCGGCTGTTGTCTCCATGCGGAGCCGTGTGGAGCCCGGGTATCATCTTACCCTCTATGGTGCGGCCCGTGTTTTAATGAGGCCTTGTCCGTCATCTCACGATTCCCTAGGGAAAGCGCACTGTTCACGGCAACGTAACCAACGGGGACAGCGAGTGCTACAACAATTATTATGGCCTAGGTATTAGTTAGTAAGTTGTCTGTCTGAAACTACTATCTTACAGTCTACTAGCCCACAATGATCATCACTCTTAGCAGATTCAAGACAGAGTTGTGATCGATTGCGACTCTTCTTCGCACACGCACGCACATGTACCCAAGATGAAGATTCTATGTCTGCACGGGGTGGGCAGCTCTGGCGCCATTCTGGAAAAGCAGATGTCCAACCTACGGCGCGAGCTGGACCCCAGTTTCGACCTTGTCTTTGTAGATGGGCCATTCGAGTCCGAAAGAGGACCTGGTACGCAGCCCCAATGACGACTATTCCCCTCCCTTCTTCTAACGATCTAGTATTCAGGCGTCTCAAAATACGAAAGCGGTCCATACTTCTCTCACACCCAGGGATACTCTCCTGCTGATATATCGCAAGCGGTTCAGTACCTGGAAGATATTTTCGAGGATCAAGGCCCCTTTGATGGCATCTTCGGCTTCAGCCAAGGATCGGCTTTGACCCTGTCATATCTCTATCAACAACAAACAGCGGGAAACTCAGTCGCAATCAAGTTTGCATGTCTTTTCTCAAGCGCGATGCCGTTAAGCCCCGATGCGAGCCTGGGAGAGACCATTATTTCCAAATTGCGAGCCGCGGAATACGATATCACAGATCAATCAGAAAAAAACAGCAAAGATCTAACTAGCGAAGAGCAAGAGTTTGTTCAGATACTGCAACGGACTGTTCTCGCTGCCACTACCCACCACCCTGAATTCCCGTGGCCTGACTTGGACGTTTATGCTCATGGTGAGCTAGATAGTATTCCTCGCATCATGTACCCAGCGGTACTAGTGCAGCAGATTAATATCCCTACTGTCCATTCATGGGGTCGAAGTGATTTTGAGTACCTGATCAAAATGGCGGAGCTGTCCCGCAGTCTATGTGATGAGTCAACGTCAAGGACCGTTTTACACAGCGGAGCGCATGACTTGCCAAAGAAACAGACTGAGATCAAGGCTGTACTTCGTATGATTGATTGGGCTATCGCTCAGGTATAGGTTCAATCAAGTTTAGAGTAATTATAGACTTAAATAGCCATATAGAAGCCCTGATCTCTTTCCTGAGAATTAGAGATTTTGTTTATCACTAACCGCCCGAGCTTTATAAGGAGTTCTTTAACTGTGATGGGCATCTACATGTTGCGGACGTCTCTCGTCTTGTTATTAAGACAAGAGAAAAACCGACTAAAACTCTGAACAAACCTTACAAACACTGATTGCAATATGAAGTAGCCACAATTCTTACAAGATCGAACCGAGCTTTTCAGTATTATCCACGAGAGTGACTTATCGCACCCAGTAATGGACGGCAGTTTACATACTGAGCGACCTGGAAGACTTGCCCAAGTGTAGCTTAGCCAACACAAGGTATGCGGATACTCCGAATTTGGTCAATTACCGAAACTAGAGGCAATGCAAGCTTACCTAGTCCACCCTGAGACTTCATGCAGGCCGTAGCTTCATCGTACAAGATTGATTTTACCACCTGCGTCATTGTCCTTCACCAACCTTTCCGCTGAGACCACGAGCCACGAGCCACTGCAATCATGAAAGCTGCACGAGTCCGGCCTACCTCCCCCGAGGGGAAACCCTACGGATTCCCCGGAAATGTTGCTCCATCTTCCGCTATTGAAATCCACGATGACGTCCCTAAGCCGCAAATCTCCAAGCCTGGCGAACTGTTGATCCAGGTGAAAGTCTCGACCGTGTACAAAGACAATCTCGAGTGGAACGAACTATACCCCCCAAGCCACGCGACTCTGGGTAATGACTTTGCCGGTATCGTTGTTGCCGTGCACGACAGCGAGCAATACTTCCGCGTCGGCGACCATGTCTACGGCATGACGCACGCCAATCGGGGAGGCACTTGGGCAGAGTACGCCATAGTCACGACGGAAGAGGCCGTAAAGAAGCCGGATAACCTGTCGTGGGAGGAGGCTGTGGTCATTCCTGGGAGTGCCATCACGGCTGACCAGGCCTTGTTTAGGCATGTTGGACTCGAGACCACAGCCCAGAACGGACAGAAGCGAGTGCTTATTACTGGAGCCGCCGGTGGTATTGGCATGTTCCTCGTGCAGTTTGCCGTCCTCGCTGGACATCACGTCATCGCAGCGTCGAGCTCCAATGAGCGAAACGAGGCGTTTCTGCGCTCTATTGGTGCTCACGAGGTAGTGGAATATAAGGACTTTGACACATTGGATAAGGTCGACGTCGTTGTTGATTCTGTCGGGTTCCAAGTCCTCGCCGACTGCTGGAAGGTTATCAAACTAGACGGCACCCTCTTGTCTTTTGATGCGTGTAGCTGGGGGTACCGAGAAGCGCACAAGGAAAAAGGAATCAGCAAAGAGGGTGTTCGGGCACTGTACATGATTGCCGAGCCTTCGCGAGAGAGTATGGCCCGCATTACCGAACATGTGGCAAAGGGAAACATCAAGGGGCATGTATCGAAGGTGGTGTCGCTGAATGACGTGCGGGAAGCTTATGAATCCGCGCATTCCCGAGGTTCTGCGCATGGCAGGATTGTAGTATTGATCTAGATAGAGTTACCTACATACATAAATAAGTCTTAACGGTTACGATTACGATCTTCCAACGTCCTCACGTCACGTATTCCTTGGCGATTGCATCTTCTCCACCCTTCAATCAGTCAGTCCATCTAACTGTATGGCTCACGTATGGTTAACCTATAGTTTATAATCTAGAAAGTTTTGGCTTTATAAGTTAGACTAAGCTTCGCTATAGAATATCCAGCATAACATGCAACTGTCCAACAAGGAAATCTAGCGGAGTAGCGTGAGTTCTAGAAATCTATTTCATACGTTTCACAAATTCAGATTGATCAGTCACGAGGTAATCTCCCAGTCCGATTCGTCCGCCCTGGCCACACCCATGCGTCGGCTCAGCGTGACCCATGCAGCACAGTATACCAAGCGTCTAAAGGCTTTGGGATTAGCCGTCTCACCCCAACCGACCTCCATATCGTCCTTAACGGTTTCCCAGTCGACAAAGCCGAGTGCCTCCACCGACTCCTGATTCAATATTGTTTCGAACTTGCGATGTAATGATCCCCCCTTGGCCCATCGGGTCGGGGCTAGGAAGGGATGCTTCTTCCGTTGGTAAAGCTCTTCAGTAATGTAAGGGCGCACCGCCTGGCGCAAGATCCACTTCTCATTAAGTGAAAGTAAGGCGATGCTGGACTTGGTCCAGATGGGGCCCAATTCACCCGCGTCGGTTGGCGTATCGGCCGAGTAGCGGAGCTTGACGCTGGGTGGCAGACGGTTGATGTACTCGGTGAGGTGATGGTCCAGGAACGGTGTGCGTGCTTCGACACTGTGTGCCATCTCGGTGCGGTCACCTAGACATGATAATAGGATGTTGCTCAACGCATTCTTGTTCCACATATACATGGCTGTGTGCAATGGGTGCCAACGCGATCGCATTTTGGCCTGGACGTCGCTCGCATACGAATTCAGCACAGTTTCGCGCAGGTCAGCGTCGCCTTGTCTACTTCGTAGCCAGGGAGAAAAGAGAATGGCTGCTGGGTGCCATGCTAGAAGATTATCACTCATGGCTGTGGCTCCCGCTCCCGCGATTGATGCAGGGGCTGGCCGGTCGTCGTAAGCGGTTGCGCCAGCCTTTTTCCAGATTTCGTTCATTTCTCGCTGCGCCGAGTTGAACATGTCGGTTCGAAGCTCATTATTCTGAGACAATTGCGACTCGGGCAGAGCTTGATCAGCTTCGCGAAGAAACTCGCCAGGAAAATAGGGATAGCCAGCGAAATGCTCATCAGCGCCTTCGCCAGTGAGGACAACCTTGACGCCATATTGCTGGGGAAGAGTCGAGAGCCCAAACTTGGCCACAAAGTTGAGGTCCCCGTGGTGATGCTCGCAGTGGAACACAGCGTCCTCAAAATCCGCCGCCATGGTATCTTCCGTAATGGTTTTCTTGATAGTCTTGACCCCAAGCCACTCAGCAGTACGCTCGGCGATTTCTTGTGCCTGTTAGTCTGTGCGCCGCTGCTTGTAGGACATAAGCTGTGAGGACTTACGTGACTCATCATAGCCAGATGACTCGGGAAAGGCCACACTAAAGCAGGTGACACGAGTAGCCTGTTCATTTCCTATCTTGACTTTATCCTTGCGCGCAAGCTCCGTCACGATACCCGCAATAGCGGAAGAGTCGATGCCTCCAGATAGGTAGATGCCGACTGGGACATCGGCACGTAGACGAAGACGAACAGCCTCGACTAATCTTTCGCGGGTACCCGCAACCATTTCGTCAATGGTACGAGTCTCAAATTTCCTCTATAGTAGAAACGGTTCAATCAATATTATATCCTCTTCAGAAATGTGTCGACAGACCAACCTTGTCCTCGTATTCAGCATCCCAGTACCTGACTTGCTGCACACCACCCTGCTCTGTAATGTCAAGATAGTGTCCTGGTAACACCTTCTTGACGCCTCTAAACAGTGTTCGGTCGTCTAACATCCATCCTGCATCAGCAATGGCACGCACGTCCCAGCGCGGCTTCCATCCCAAGGGAATGAACGCTTTAGCTTCGGAGGCGGCCAGTAGCTTGGATCCGACACGAGTATAAACCAGAGGTTTGATTCCGAAGCGATCACGTGCAACGATAACACGCCGAGTTTTGCCGCGACCATCATAGAGGACAAATGCGAATTCACCCCGCAGATGGGTGAGAAAGTCGGGGGCGCCGTGGATCTTGTAGAGAGCCAAGACAAGCTCGCTATCACTGTCGCTCTGAAAAACGTAATTGTGAGCGGTCTCGCATTCTGCGCGAAGGCGATCGTAGTCATAGATCTCGCCGTTGACTACGGCATGAATCTGGTTGTCGTAGCTATGGAGTGGCTGACGTCCGGCCGGAGATAGATCGTTGATGGATAATCGGCAGTGAGCTAGCCCAACGTGCCCCTTCTCACTGATCCATACCCCCGAATCGTCCGGGCCACGGTGATTAATGAGGTCGACCGAGGCTTTGAGGTCTGCGGCAAGGTCCTGTGACACGCCGTTAGTCCCTCCGTGGCAAATGCCATTATTGCTGTGGCTATCGAGGTTGGACCCCGAGAGCGAAATGCAAGTAGAAAACCCGCACATTTTCTTGCAACAGTTACAAGGTTATCGCAAAAGAAGCGATGTTATATCAAGTTGTTGCCCAAAGAAGAAATCGATGTTCTCATAATGATTAGGTAGATACTTGTTACTTATTCAATCCTTCGTTAACGACCTTGCTGCAATGTCAAAGCGACTTTACTCCGTACGTATCCGGATTCCTGGGTATGCCAGGATGAGCACAGTAAGAATCACAGTGACGCGGGATAACACTCATCATGATATACTAGCTTAATTGATGATATAGAAAAGGAAGACTCCCGCACAACAACGCTCTAGAGTACGGTCTCTACGTGTTAGGTAAGTAATCAGGTATATGTGGGGTCTCGCGCTATTGCGCAAGGATGTGCCGCCAGGCGCTTTGACGGAACGGGGCGCGCGAGATCGACAACTTGGTGCGGTCCGCGCCGTTTTTGTTAACCCCCGTTGTGCTCCACTGCCCACTACCCAGCGTAGGTTGTGTTAGAAATAGCCGATTCTAGTTGTCGTATTGTCTACTGTAACATCATATAGACAATTGCTGCTTGTCCCCCAAGTTGCATATCTACTGACCTATACCCCGACGAACCAAACTTGGCAAGTACCGCGCTAGACAAGGCTCAACGCACAAGCTAGACGATGACTCTCGCACCGAAATTTTTGGTGTAAGTATCTCGAGGCGCATACTTCTTACGCGGTGGGCCGTAGAATAGCGCGCCCAGAATACCTGACAGGGTGTTGTTTATCAGGGGTCAGGTCAGTAATGGCACCTATTAAACATATACTTTTTTTTTTTTGTTTTTTTAAGAAACGGGTTTGGAACGGAACGTCAAACTGTTAAGGCAGGAGGTTTAATGGCAGGAAAAGATAGTTACCTAGCTCGAGCTGAAACGTAGCCTTTTTGAACACAAGTGGCTATGTCTAGAGGCACCTAAGTCACAAGTCCACTTGATTCTCGATATGCGTAAATCCACTTGTTAGAAGTATTGCCGGTGCGACTAATACACTAGTGACAGAGTCGTATTGGCATCTATTTGATTGGGTCTCGCTGCGACAAAGAAGCAAAGCAACTCTCGTAAAAGTATTCAGCCAAGTGCTGCTCTATGAATACTTAATTTTATGCAAATTAATGCATTTGAAGATTGAGTTAAGTGTTATATATGAAACTACTGTAAACATTAAGCGACAACAACAGCAAATTATGAAAAGTTAACGAGACTTATGTCCTCATTAATAAAATTATTTTATGCTGCTTAACTTTTTAGAAAGTTTACCTTGGACTACCCGCAAAACTATTACGATCTGCAGCTCTGTGTGCCGTACTGCATCCGATTAACCGCCGATGCGAGGTATTTATAAACCTCCCCAAATCGCTCTTTTAGGGAAGCACATCCTCAGAGTGATATGAGACTTCTCACTTGAAATGTGCTGAAAACTAGGCATATGACGACTACGTTCAATCCTCATATACAGCCTGGCTACTTCGGACTATCTTTTCTTTCTACTCCATCATGGAGACCACCACCACTCTCCTGAAGGGCTCCCTTCTAGTCGCCCTGCTACTCGTAGGTGTGATACTTATCCCTGTGGCCCGGAAGACTAAGAGAGGCCCCTTGCCTCCCGGACCAAAAGGCTGGCCCCTGGTAGGAAATGTGACAGACCTCCCTCAAGGCGGCGTACGCGAATGGGAGCACTGGCTTAAGCATAAAGATTTGTATGGTGAGAAGTTCCCCGGTTCACCAATGTGCGAGCAGCGGGCTTCACCACAAATCGTATGATTATGCTGATGATAACCTTTGGTTTCTTGGCATAACAGGTCCTATCAGTTCCGTAACGGCGTTGGGAACTACCATCATTCTTGTGCATTCTCATGAACTTGCCTCCGAGCTCTTCGAGAAACGCTCGGCCAAGTATTCGTCGAGAACGAGGCTGGTGTTTGGGGCTGAAATGTGAGCTCACAATTCTCTACCCTGCCTCTCTATGGGATAATGATGCTGAACCGTCGTTAAAAGGGTTGGCTGGGGGAATCTTACTGGTCTCTTGAAATATGACAGACATTTTCGCGCCCAGAGAAAGGCTGTTCACAGCATCATGGGCACACCATCCCTTTCGAGCGCTTATCTACCGCTACAGGAGGCCGAAGTGCACCGATTCCTTCTCCGTGTGCTCGAAAAGCCCGAGGACTTGGTTCAGCACATCAGGACCGAAGCTGGTGCCATAATTCTTAAGATGATTGTGCGTTAAGTGGAGTCTTTCGTCCAGCCTCTCGGCAGATTTGTTAGCTCATTGCTAACTCCTAGCACATTGGATAGTACGGATACAGCACGGGTCCAACAACGTCTGATCCCTTAGTCAAGCTCGCCGATAAGGCTGTTGAGCAGTTCTCCGTTGCCACAATGCCTGGGCTCTGGCTTGTGGACGTGATCCCGATCTGTGAGGTGTTCCGAGTCTTTGTAGGTTTTCAGGAGTGCTGCTAACTCCTCATAACTAGTGCGTCACTTGCCCGAGTGGATGCCCGGCACTGGCTTCAAGAGAACCGCTAGAGAATACCGGGCGAAGATGACAGAAATGCTTGAAGCCCCGTGGGAGTTTGCTAAGAATCGGATGGCCAGGGGTAACTTTGAACAGTCTTACGTCAGCGATTTCTATAGGTCCAAGGGTGGGACTTTGTCTCCCAAGGATGAATACGACCTTAAGTGGACTGCGGTAAGTGATTTTCATGAGAAACGATCTTCCTTCTTGGGTTGTCACACGGGGCTGGATTCTCATATAGCCCCTCCAATCAGCCAATCTCTCCACCGTCTTTGTTGAAGCATCAAATTAATAATTCACTACAGTTGTCCGTGTACGGTGGCGGAGCTGACACTGCAAGTATAATGGTATACCCAAAAGTGCTGATGAAAAGGCTGACGTGGAATGTGCAGACGGTCTCGACCATCTCGTCGTTCTGGCTAGCCATGACGTTGTACCCAGATGTGCAGCGGAAAGCTCAAGAAGAGATCGATCGTGTTATTGGCACAGGGCGGCTTCCTTCCTACAGCGACCGGGATAATCTGCCTTACATTAACGCTATAGTAGACGAAGCCTGGTCAGTACTCTTCCGCGTCATTCTTTTCCAGTTTGCTTTGTCTTAAGAGCGCGAATCTTCTTTCTTGTCCTAGAAGCTTGTTTTGGGGATTTGAAGGTCTTGGAGCCTCTTGAAAGCGTCGCGTCATATGGCAGTTTCTGACCCTAAATGCTGCAGGCGTTTCCACCCCGTAATCCCAATGGGTGTGGCCCATGCCTGTTCCGAGGACGACGTTGTCGAATTTGACGGCAAGGCATATTTTATTCCGAAGGATTCCGTAATTTTGGCTAACCTATGGTGAGTACCTCACAACGTATCTCCGCTATTGCACTCGTTCGACAATAAGTGTTCGAGACGTTCTAAACGATATCGTGTTATCAAGGTGGTTTACGCACGATCCCAAACACTACCCCGACCCCATGAAATTCGACCCGGAACGTTACATCGCGCCGAATAAAGCACCGGACCCGCGCGAGTATGTGTTTGGTTACGGCCGTCGTGTTTGTCCCGGCCGACATTTCGCAGAATTTACTGTCTGGATTACCATCGCGCAGACTCTAGCTGTCTTCGACATAGGCAAGGGCCGCGATGTGGACGGCCGCGAGATCGAGAACAAAGCGCTATTCACCGCGGGTATTACTACTCATCCTTTGGAGTTCAAGGTTACCATCAAGCCGAGAAGTCCCCGCCACGAGGCGTTGATACGTGAGGTCGAGACACTGCACCCTTGGGAGAAGAGTGATGCTGAGGAGGTCGAGAGTATTATGGCTCGATATTCATCGTAGATGTTATTCTATGCCTCACCTGGCTAAAGCAGGTTTAAGAAACAAAGGGCTTTTTGGAGGTACCCTAGCTCTCAAAAACTTTAATATTTTGGGGGTTGTGGCTATGACTAACATCATGATAAAATCAACGCTGGCACCTTTTTACTTTATAAAATGCAGATGTCGATGCTTAGGGTGGTCTGTACAGTAACGCGCTCTAGGCCGTTTTATGGGAAGGCTACGAGAAAATCGTTGAGATACTGCTTGACAAAGGTGCTAGCATTATGAGATAAAGTACCTAGGCCGCCTACTGAATCGGCCACGGGTGACTAGGTAGTACCCCTCAGCCCCAGCCAAGGACGCAATTTAAACTCACAGACTGGCCAAAGTTAGTAGAATCAATGCAAAATCGCGTGATCACGTGAAGCAGTAGAAGTCAAGTTATTATGAAGGAAAATGACTGTCTAGGTAGTGAGTAGTCAAACCAACTAATAATTCTCTAGGTTCTCTCAAAGCTCACGGCCCTCCTTTCCCTTCTCTCAGCAGGCTAACCTCGTAATCATCTTCATCCCCTGCTGTTGTTTCGATCGTCTCTAATTGCGCAAGCCATTAACAAGGGTCCAGGCGGTCTTGGCGGACTACATTGCTAGTCCGAAGTCCGAACAACCTCATGTGGAAATCAGCCCCTCGCAAGTGATTTATGTAAGCAGATCCCACCCGCACTGCTTCACAACCCCCTTTTAAGTATTTTGCCTACCTGAACCCCTAACGAATAACTAAATGCCAGAGACTCTTTTGGGGAGAATTCGTCATCTGTTGCTGTCCGCCATGGACGGCGGGTACGAAAAATGGCATTAATCCTAGGCCAGATGACGTACTCAGATCCATCATTTCAAGCTCAAGCCTGCTGTCCGGCCATTGCTCGCATATCAAAATGCATAATGATCCGCCTGACTAGTAAACATCTAAGCAAATTTCGTCTCGGGTAGCCCGGTAGAAACGCCCGAGGATCGGAAGTGCTGTAAAGTAAGTCTAGATGGAATGGATTAAGTGTCATAGCCTGCTTTGTTAGTTGTGTCTGAAGTGGTTTTTCAATAGGGAAACTTTCTAGATCAACTAGAGGTAGCTGATGAAATATTAATAACGCGGCATATAACTAAGATCCTACGTTTTAAGGCATATGACCTATATAAGCTATAAAACTACCGAATGTGAAGCACTTAGCTGTGATTATGTATATAAGTACATGATAACAGTGGTAGTGGGAGGTGGGCTAATTAAGTAAGCAAGTACTTAAGCAGCCGAGAACTAATCAACAGCCCAACTTCCTACCTAAATTGTATGCTTACCTCGCGGACTTTTACCCTTTTACTGTCTAGCGCCGCGCTAAAGAATCGTTCCGTAGGCCGCTGACTAAAATATCGCCTCAAAATCGTCCTCGGCAGGCATTATCCTAGGCTTTAGACAAGGACTTCAAACAAATGTACGCTCGAACCTCCCGCGCGGGTGGGGCATCAACTAGCGCGCCAGGAATACCTGAACCGTTTTACAAGGGCAGGATAATAACGTAAGTCAACCAATAATAGTTTGAAATCGATTAAAGTTCAAATTCTACAATGACTTAAAACCAGTTTACTAAACTCACCAAATCTTAATTACGTTGTAACCTAAAGGAAAGATCACGATAACTTACTGGTACCTCTATAGGATTATGAGGTAATACTATGGTGGGTACGAATTAACCATGTCAGGTATTCTTGGCATCTGGAACATAAGTAGATATTTGCACGGAACCCCCCTGCCCCGCGCGGATGCTTGACTGGGTCGGTTTTATACCCCTACACACTACAGTAGTACAGATAGGTAAAAGTTGACATACTGGGCGAAGATGCCTAGTGCAGAGCGTATAGCAACGGTATCAATGTTGAGTCACAGACGTGATGGATCTTGCAGCCATACCTATGGCCTACGTACACAAGAAACCCTCCGCCGGCGATGTAGATGTTTTTGTCGGATTACAATGACGTGGTTACACTCTGTTTAAGTTTAAGGTCTCGTAGCAATCGTTAAACTATAACGATATAATCGCTGGTGCAAATACAGATAGAAATGCACTTCTATGTTCATTTAAATGCGCTCGAGGCTGTTATGAATTGCTGCTAATAGCCATCTGTGCTAATTTAATTTGGTTCTTTGCCTCGCGGAGAGCCCCTGCTTGCCCTGGATTTGGCCGGTTGCGATACCGCCAAGCCATTGTGTTGATATGCTGCTGCAACTCGGCGATCTGGAGCGTCACTAGACTTTTTAGTAGATATAGCCTCTCACGTTGGTTGACGCGATAGGTTGATACAGAAATCTCGATGACTGAATTCGCAGAGCCTTCAAGCCCAGGTCGTTGCTGCGACTCTCTTGAAGAGCCCTTGTCGCCGGCGCTGGTCATCGCGTGCATCGTCTTGTAACCATTGGCCACCTTGCCGCATATAACGCTGATCTGCCGGGCCGCCATGGCGAGCACTATGTTCAATTCCACTTGCGCCACGCATCTTTCACATGCAATGAATCTCGCCAAGGTTTCAATGGCCTCCCGAACATCGCCGAGAAGCCGGTCTATACGGCTCTCGCAAGAAGCCGCTCTGGAGACAAGTCTCTCGAGGAAAGAGATGGAGCTCAGCAGACAGCGGCAGCCACTAGACCTTGGGCGCACTTTGTCCCGAGGTTCGAGAGGCAGCGCTTCTGGCGACGTGCCTACCGTACTATGTCCGTCGGCACTTATTGCCCATGATATATCGCTATCTGGAGCCATGCGGGCTTCTTCCCAAGGCTCTAACTCGCCTACGCCGTCTGTAGGAGATAGGTCGCTTAAGGACGTTAAAGGCGTGTTTACCGTCGACAGTTCAGGTAGCGCCATAGTAGCACTGCTACTCTGCAATGAAAACGCCACTTCCCTAGCTGCGAAGTCGAAGGAGGCTAACGGACCTGTCAGTCGGCTGAGTCTGAGACAACTGTAGGAGCGCTTACAAGCATCGGTGCTACTACTACGCGAGGCCGATTCACCATCCAGACCAGTGTTCATCATCCAAGGATCAAACAGAGATTCGTCGATGCAACTATCGTTATCGAACGTGATGTTGTGTAGGTTGTCTAGCGATAGCTTTTCTTTAGGATTTATCGGGCTCTCTCTCGCGCTAGACTCTGCTTTATCGCTTGCCGTTTGGGGCCTTACGTTGGCGTCACGCTGGGTTGCCTTTGGTTGAATCAGGTCAGTGACGAGGTCTTGGAACCATGGATTTCACGCTTTACTTACTACACAACGGCTACTGGTTTTTTCCTGCCGTTTGTTGCGTCCCCGATGTGCTGGATAGACGCATTCGAGGCCCATTGTCGTGCATCTTTGACATCCGCTCTGTTCTCCAGAACAGCCTATCTGTATTGTTATGCTGTCAGCAACCGCTAACATACAGATACCAACATACCAGGCACACGAGGACGGCTTCTCTTGTGGTCAACTTACTTTTCTTGAGCGGCAGAACGTGCAAGAGATGTGGATCTTATGTCGGATGTTAAAGCTAACTGCAGCATTAGGATCTTGGTTCTCGACGAACTCCAAGTTTCCTTGACCAAAGTTGGTCGAGACAAGCGTACCAAACATGGTTCAGACAAATCATACAAATGGGCGTGTCGTAAAGCGAAGTAAAGCAATCCGGTATGGTAACAAAGATTGTTTAGGGATCACCATGATGAATAAAAATGATGTTTGCATATTTATCGCCGGGGTGGCTACCGGGAAACCCGTGCTAAGAGGACGTTTCGGCTCCGTGGAATGGCGGGGCCCAGTCCGAGCTATGTTCATTATCGCCAGGAATTGACCAAGCATTTACTATACTTAGTTCAGTGCTTACATCCGTACAAGAGCAGTTCCTGGCTCGTGCGTTGCCTTGCCCAAGTGCCCTGACGCCTTACCTAGCGCGGGCATTGCCCAGCTTTCCTGTATCTGCTTTAGAGTACCATTCGGCTGCAGTACGTAGTCGTGGGGGCGTAGCTAACAGCGGGGCGTCTTGCAAGTCAGAATTGAACCAATCAAATGACTGTATCAGTGTTTGATGTTGGTTCTATGACGTGTTTTTAGAGATCCACTGTTAACAATGTTGATCTTCTAGGTACTGCAGCCGAATCACTTTAAACAGATAAGAGGATGAGTAATACACTGTCGTTCTCTGACATTCCCCACTACGAAGTAATGCCGCGGACGAACTATTAAACCTTCAAACATCAAGGAATTCTTATGTTAAACGTCCGGTCGAGCCGAATACTCTTCTGACTGCTTCTAGTTGAACCATTAGCTCGCAAGCCTTCGACCCGACCTTTAAAGATTTAATTCTTTCTAATAAGTACAAACCGCATGCACAGAGTATTGTTGTTTAATCGACTGTATTGACCGGAGTTTTAACTGAATTTTTGTATCCTACTTTTTAGGCCATAGAGCCGAAAAAGCCAAGATGCTATGGCGATTCTTGGTAGTTGTTAGATGATTACATTAACCCAGCATCCACTGGCTGGGGGTTGTTTTATTAATACAAGCAAGTTTCGTAAAGATCGGTCCCGAGCGAGACTCGGCGATAGACGAGCCAATGCTAACTAGGGAACCTTAGAATGAAAATGACTTTTAACGCCACGGCTAATTTTGCCGCAGAGAAGGAGGGCGGGGGGCTGATGCCTGCGGGATCATAACCCCACCGGCGTTCGGCCCCGCTCGCCTCATGTTATCATATGCCGGAGGATCACCTAACTACTACGCTGAAATACCACCCTTAACTCGCAAAGCCTCTACTAAGTACCTCACGGGGGTGAGGGCATATTTCAAGGTCAATAGGGCCCCAAGAATTTCAAGATCCTACCGAAACCCTGCCTTTAAATTAAAGTTTAATTATATGATTGTAGTTATCTTATTATATAATGCTTAAAGTTAATCTTATAGTCCTACAAGGTTAATGAACCTATTACCTTAATTTCCTTACTGGTAACTATACTACGTTTAACATACTAAGACGTTTTTTTCCAAGTTTTACTTTGCATATGAATAGTTCTAGTTTTCTGATAGTCGAGATAGTAAACATCTTTTATCTAGCTTATAATACTTTTATATGGAGCTAAGGAATAATTAATCTTTATAAGCATCGGTCTTACGACCACTCCTAACGCCGGGCTCGCGAGGCGGCGACGGACGACTTAATAATTGATGCGGAGGGGCTCTGTAGAAAAGCGAAAAGGGTATAAACGCATGCGGCAAAGGCTGGGCGAAAAGGTTTACGCTCCCCATAATACAAGTACCGTAGATATTCGCTGTGGCGAGCCCTAGTGTTAATTGTAGATGTTCCACCTTCAAGTCGCGAACAAGGTGCGCACAGGCCCGGGACTTGCTGAATGGATCGTATTTGCATAATTTTCACCAACTTCACCAACCTGAAGCCCACGTGCAACTTGCTGCGATACGTTTGACCCCCATCTAACTTCCATATTCTGTCAGGCAGCTCGGCCCGGTTTCTTAGTCCACTCACCGCCAATTCCATACCAATAAGTGCTAGACGACTGAAGCATTCTTCGTCCCCATTTAGGCTCTACGTCACATCCCGCCCACCATTCTTCTAGTCTCAGTTTCTCCCGACCCGAGTCATCATGGGCTCAGGCGTGACGGCATCTGGAAACGACCCAGTGCAACACGTCGTCGAAAAGCAGCTCATCTCTAGTGACTCCCCATTCGAGTCTGACACAGTCGCCACAGATGGCTCGAACCAACCTGCATCTGAACAAGATGTAGCAGAAGAAGCTGTAAATGCAACTCAGATGAGCAAAATCCGATGGTTCAGCATATGCGTCGGGCTGTACCTAACAGCGTTCCTGTATGGGCTAGACTCGACCATTTCCGCTGCCATTCAAGGTCCAATTCTGGCGACTCTGGGTGACCTGGAGTTGCTGCCATGGATTGGTACCGGATTTCTGCTGGGCTCCGTTGCCACCATCTCGCTGTTTGGCTCCTTGTATAACAAGCTTGAGGTCAAATGGTTGTACATAGGGAGTATTCTTACCTTCGAGGTCGGTAGTGCCATTTGCGGTGCAGCTCCTAACATGCAGGTTCTGGCTGTCGGTAGAGTTGTGGCAGGAGTCGGAGGAACTGGCCTCTATCTTGGGTGAGTGCAGTGTTGCTAGCACCTGCGGTGGTGAACCCGCGGACTACAACGAGCTGACGCTAATCATGAATCACAGAGGAGTAGGCTATATCAACATTTTCGTGAGCCCTGCGAAACGGCCACTGTACACCGCCTTGATTGGAACGTATGTTCTTCCTCGATGAGACCTGCCCCGATAATCAAAATCCAAAGACTAATGACCACAAATAGATTCTGGGGCTTCGGTTGCGTTCTTGGACCCGTCATAGGTGGCGCATTTTCCCAGAGCAGTGCAACTTGGCGTTGGTGAGTGCGAGAGCCCAGGAAAGCAGTTCGAGGTTTATCTAGGGATACTAACCTTGCACAGGTCTTTCTACATCAACCTCGTTCTTGGAGCAGTGACAGCCCCAATCTACATCTTCTGGTTCCCACGCCACGGTGTACATCGCCATGAAAAAATTCTCCCACGCATAAAGAACCTAGACTGGCTGGGGGCTATACTGAATGCTGCAACATACGCTCTCTTCATCGTCTCGGCCACCTATGCTGGCGCTATCTGGCCATGGAATTCTGGGAAAGTCATTGCACTTTGGGCTGTGACTGGCGTTACGATTATTCTTTTCGTCCTTCAACAATGGACTGCATTTTTGACCACCAAAGAAGATCGAATCTATCCGGTGTGGTGCCTCAAAAGTCGGTCCTTAATCATGTTGTACCTAGGGACGGCCGGCAGCAGTGCTGTTCTGAACTGTAACATCTACTACATACCCCTTTACTTCGAATTTGCCAAGGGAGATGGCCCTATTGCCGTCGCAGCTCGGCTGCTACCATTCATATTCCTCATGATATTCGGTTCCCTTCTCTCTGGTTCTCTGATCCCGAAACTCAACCTTTATGCCGCGTGGTACGTTATTTCCGGTGCCATATCCTTGGTTGGCAGCGTGCTCTTGTCCCGCATTTCCGTGACAACACCTACGAGCAACATTTATGGGTTCGAGGTCTTGGTTGGGCTCGGGTGTGGTCTGACGTTCCAGGCCGGTTACTCCATCGCTCTTGTCTTAGCCCCGCCTGAAAAGGCAACTTCAGTCCTTAGCTTCATCAACGTAGCGCAACTAGGCGCCGGAGCCTTATCCCTAGCAACAGCAGGGTCGATCTTCCAAAACATAGGCTTCAGTGCCTTACAAAGTGCCCTCGACGGCAGGGGATATTCCTCAGCTGAGATTCGTGAGGCGTTGGCTGGTGGGTATTCATCCATCATCAGTGACAGTACTCCTGAGGTGCGCGCCATCGCGCTGGAGGCCATTGGGAGCACCCTCGCCAAGGTCTTCGGCACATCGCTTGCAGGAGGCGCTACGGTGCTGGCGGCAGGGCTGTTGATGCGGTGGGAAAAGGTAAAGATGACTTAGGTCGCACCCACCCCTGTTGATGATAGTCTCAGGTTGGGTTGTCTGTCTATCTGCAATAAACGGAATGTCGTCGTTGAAGGTCCAGCTCGTGTGCGGAGGGGAATTATGATGGAAAGTCAAGCGTCTGGGTTACTTTGGTTTACATTCTTGTGGTAGTCTGCTTTTCTGCTCCTCGCCACTAAATTACTTGGGTAGACTACGTAGCCCGAAGTCCGAGGTCGATTTGATGGATCGCACTGGAAAATTGAATCTGTTAGATCGGGAAAACATTTAAGGAACAAAGTCGGATAATACATATTAGCTAATAAACCATAGAACAAATCTCCCATTAAAAGAGGGTTACATATGACAGTTCCGACCTACGCTAGCTAAACGTCACTAAGCTGATAAATCATTCTCATTGCTATATATGTCTTTTTAAAGTTCTGATATGACTAAATAGGGGAAAAGGATTAATTCAAGAGAAAAAGCCTGATAATAATGAATTTTGGTTAAGTCTTGATTAATGTGGCCGGCATGTCAGATTGTCAGGCTAGGCATCTTGTAATAAGTTTTGATCATCAATTTTTTTTGGAGCAGATAAACATTAATCTAAGACTGTTTTTGGCTGACTGAGACCCTTGATATGTATAGTTCGATCAAACTTAAAGCTTTCTCTACAACTCCAGAGGACTCTCATCTGGGTTCTTGATCTCTAACATCAGTTTTCCCCGATTAACGCCTTTGTATAAATCCACAAGTGTTTGTTCTGCCACCTTCAATCCGCCCTTGACGATGGTTTCTGTGGTCTGGAGCTTACCCTCCTTTATCCAGCCGGCTAACTCCTTTCTCGCCTCACCCCATCGGTCCATGTGGTCAGTGACAATGAATCCCTGCATTCTGGAGCGCATCAAGATAACATTATTGAAGTTCTTGAAGGCATATGGTTTAGGGTTGTTGTATGCGGAAATCTGGCCGCACATCACAAACCGAGAGTTCAGCTTAGCTTGACCAAGAGCTAAATCAAGGATTTCGCCTCCAACTAGCGAGGATTTAGTAAGTCTTTCTCTTCTTTCGAATGCGAACTCTCTTAATGGCTTACCTCCATCAAAGTAGACATCAATGAAGTCCTTAGTGGCCTCGTTGAACTTGCTTGCGAAATCAGGATCTTTATAATTCAACGCCTCGTCAAAGCCCAGCCCCTTCAACCACTGACACTTTTCGTCGCTTCCCGCCGTACCGATCACCCTAGCTCCCCGGATCTTCGCAATTTGTCCTGCAATGCTTCCAGTAGCACCGGCAGCAGCAGAGACGACGACTGTGTCTCCGGGCTTGGGCTCGCCGATGAGGGTCATACCAATCCAGGCTGTCAAGCCGACTATGCCCATGGTACCAATCATGTCTTTAGGGTGGCCGAGCTCAGGGAAGTGAGACATGGGCTCAAACTCCTTATCTGACATGATAGCATACTGCGACCATCCAGTCGGGGCGTGAATAATGTCGCCAACCTTTGCGCTAGGAGACTTGGAGTAAAGGACCCGGGCTGCCGAAAAACCCCGCATTACCTCACCAAGCCCTACCGGGGGCACATAGGAGCGAGCATCTGCAGGCCATTGTCAGTAGATGAAGGCTGTACTTTTCCATCCTGATCGTCTGTGCAGAGGCTTCACGACTGCGCGCCCCAACCCAAGTGATGAAGTACAAAGGTTTTTTCGAGATCAGTGAAATGTTCTCACCATTGAGCCAGACTCTCATGGCAGGTTCAATACCCAGGTATAATGTTTCGGCCAACACCTCGCCATCCTTGACATCTTCAGGCTTGGGGATAGGAGTTATCTTCTGGTGAAATGTGACACCAGGGATGATATCGCCCTTGGGACGTTCATTCAAAATATATGAGAGGTTCTCCCGAGACATTATTGCCAGAGCTTGCGTGCAATTCGGGTGTTGCAGACGAGGGGAGATACGTATTGACTGTCTAATAAAATAGGTACGTAGACAGAACTTTAAAGCTGTCAACAACTTTGTGTGGACTAACTCGGTTGGCCCGATTTACTGTATTGGTTCATCCGACTTGCTTTGTTGACTAATTCAATCCAATCTTAACCATATTAGTATAACTACAAATTGTCTATATAATAACGGCGCATTTAAGTGACTTCCTTAACTTGTCGGCGTATAATATAGCTAACCCTTAGACATGATTCTAATATCTTTAATCAAGTTCAGAGCATTCGACCAACCCCGACCATCCTTGCCACATGCAGAAAGATTGCACGGGTTTGGCCTATTCCGAATTGGCCGTCCTTTGGACTCCTTTGGACTCCTTCGGCCTTTTCCACATTGGGTATTTCTCCGCTCACAAGCCTTCTTTTTGTATGTTTCAAAAGGTTATCGTACACATGTGCCTGCTAAACACCGTATCATCAGTCAAGATAGCACTACTGTGTACACGTATTTAGTCTAGTGATGTAGATAATAATTCAACAACATTCTCCCGCCAGGTTTTTTTGAAATTCAGTCTATCTCTCTCTAGTGTGTGTAGAGATCTTCACGTCGCTTTCCGTGGCCATCCAAGATGTCTCTCGTATTGCAGGGCGGCGCCTTTTTCGCTGGCGCTCTTTGCTATGCGACATACTTTAATCGTGGTGAACACCACATGTATGGCACGACTTATATCACGGTCCATACTACCGCTTTCGCAGCTTTTACTGCTTTTTTATATCGGCTTGGTTTCCCCCTGGCGGAAGCCGGTAAGCAGGCCGGTCTGTACGATGGCATTTTCCTTGCTGGGTTGTTCACCAGCCTCTTCTTCTACCGCGCTTTCATGCACCCGCTCAACGTTTTCCCTGGGCCGTGGATGGCACGCATCAGCAGCTTCTACATGACTGGTCGCATCCAACGGATGCGGATGTATAAGGCCTTGCAAGAGTTGCATGAAGAATACGGCTACTTCGTTCGTATCGGCACCCAAGAACTGTCGATTACTCACCCGAGCGCCGTCCAGGAAATCTTTGGAGCCGATTCGGTCTGTCAAAAAAGTCCCTGGTACGACATTAGTCGGCCTCAAGACTCTCTACTTCTACGTCGAACCTTTGAAGGGCACGCCGAGCTGCGCTCAGTCTGGAGTCAAGCCTTCTCTGTCAAGGCAGTCAAAGGCTATGAGCACCGGATGAAGGTATACCGGGATAAGTTTATTGCCCAAATCGACTCTCATGGTGGCCAAGCCGTAGATGTCAACCACTGGTTGGGATTGTATTCCTGGGATGTCTTGAGTGACCTTTCTTTCGGTCATGCATTTGGCATGTTAGATACTAAGGATCACCACTGGGCCATGAATGTTTTGGATAAGGGGATGAGCATTGTCGGGCCCCATTTGCCGATGTGGTTTATTCGGGTCATGGCCTCGATTCCCGGGGGCAACAAGGATATGAAATTCATGCTAAAATACTGCACTGAGGAGATGCTTCGAAGATGGAAGGTTTGTGCTTACCCACGCTCACTCGTTTTCAACTTTTCGCCTAACCCGTCTACAACAGACTGAGCCGAAGGCGCCGGATGTGATGAGTGCCCTCTTCGTTCCCTACCGGAAGAAGCAGAAGCCTTTCGATGATCGCGCATTACACCTATTGGCTGGAGAATCACACTTACTGATCAATGCTGGAAGGTAAATTCCCCTTGACCCCGTCAATTTTGAAGAGCTGTAGTGGAGAGTAATGTGCTTATCTTGACTTTAGTGATACCACGAGAGTCACAATGGCTTGCACATTGTTCACACTCGCCCAACAACCAGAGCTCGCCAATAGGCTACGTGAAGCATTGGCACCCTATGTCGACCCCTTTTCCGAAGAGATTTTAATGGATGATCAAATCATGGATGTGGACCTTCTAAACGGTGTTGTTCAAGAAGCACTTCGCATGTATCCGCCCAGTCCTAGTCATCCCACTCGGGTGACCCCTCCCGAGGGCACTAATATCTGTGGTCGCTTTATTCCGGGCGGAACGCAGTTGATTACCCCTCAGTATGTTATTGGACGAGGTATGTGGCTCCCCCTTCTTTATGTGTTACGCCTAGTATGTTCTCCATTAACGCGTGATCACAGACGAACGCGTCTTCGCCCAGCCTAATGAATTTATTCCCGAACGTTGGTATAGTCGTCCGGAGTTGATCAAGGTCAAGAATGCAACCGCGCCGTTCTCACTAGGGCCCATGAACTGCGTTGGAAAACAGCTCGCCATGGCTAATGTTCGAGTCACGATTGCGACGCTCGTCATGCGCTACAACTTTAAGTTTGCCCCCAGCCGCGACGATCCTGTCGTTGCTTTCGAACAAGGCATGCATGAGCATTTCAGTATGCAACCGGGGCCATTGTTTCTGTGCATGGAGAGGCGAGAAAAGTAGGTGCCTAGAGAACTACGACTAAAACTATCAGAGGTGGAGGAGCTGGCATGTGCAATGGTCTTGACAGGTCATGACCCTTAGAATGTACATTCATATCCATTCCCATCGTTTAGCTAGCACTATGTATTTTGATGTGCTCAAGAAGGCGTAACAATAGTTCCTGAATGTTTATTAAGTTAAGTCTACAGAAATATCCCTCTATTTGCTGAGATAATGCTAGATTGACGACACTTTAGTATATGGTATTCAGGGGCGGTTAGAGTGCTAGTTTGCCTTTGTTTAACTGCTTCGTAAATACTCTAGCTAGCATTTCTGCTACATGGTTCACTTTAATACTTTTATGTAGCTGCATATATGTCACGGATGCGTTTCTCGGCTAAATGATAACCTCAAAGCTTAATGATTTCTATGACTATATTTACTCGACTTTCTAGGTATCGTAGGTGGAAAACTGAACACGTCGCCTTGGAATTCCAGGGACGACAGAAACAGCAAGTACATATACCGGAACACTACGAAGCTGACTGACGAAGCGACTCCCATGCCTGCCCAGAATGCGTATCCAGTGTCGTGGCCTGCGAAGCTAGGGAATTGGATCTTGGAAACGTTTAGAATTGATGGAAGGTAGTAGCAGGAAACAGCCACAGCAGCTGAGGTCGTAATTGCAGTGATTGCGAGCTTCGTCTGCGAAAGGACAGACTGCTTGAGAATAGGTTTGACGCGCTCTGTCCGCTTGACTTGGACGAGAGAGGGACCATGAGAGCTGGGAGTGGCCTGGTGAAGGGATCCTGCAAGCGTGCCGATGCGGAATTGCTGCATTGTGACCAAGTTCTCTTTGCTGTGAGCGGCATATTCGTATGCCTCTGTCCCGTCAGTTCCGGCACTGCTTAAAAGTGCGTCGACACCGCCCGGGTGGTCTAAGCGGAAATTTGTGAGATCGTATACTGAGAAGCTGATCAGTTCTAAAGCATAGAATACTTGGATTTGTCGAGGTGTGAACTTACCATGGCCATGGACCGCTATCCATAGAGACTCCTCAGTATTATGGTTGGCCAGTTGCTCAAGGGTGACGACTTCGCTCTGCTGGGCGCTTGTAGACGCCATGGCTCGCTCCTCTCTTGTTGTTTAGACAAGGAAAAAATGTATGGCGTCGCTTATAATCATAGTGTGAGGATCGATTCAGTAGTCGACCGGCAGTACCCCCATTCCCTTATCTGATGTAGACTAGATACGCGACTAAGCCAAAGCAGGGATCACGGGACTTCCAAAAACGACCTCGCGCCGCATTCCAGAAACGATGCCGCGAACTTACTAAGTAGTTCTACGCCAGCAACATGAAACGTCCGCTCACAGCACAGATGTAGCTTATTAGTATAGGTCGTGGGAAATCCCTGTCTAGGCCCCGGCGGATCGGATGAAAGTGTTAGTTGGCTACTAGCACGAGACGATTTGCACCACTAAAACCCTATTAAATGTAGCTCACCGTTGAAAATTCAGCAGGAACGACTTGTTGTCGTTTATAGAGTGAAACTGATTAGTTGACCTGCGGCGTTGAACAGACAATCGCAGTCTCGCAAAAATGCAGAAGGAATTCTACATCGGGCTTGGGGGCGACGCCCGTACTCATGATATGGATATAGCGTCATTCGCCAGTTTAGAGCAGCTCAAAAATGCCTTGGCTAAAGCCTTTGGATTTGCTGATACAGAATGTGCGTTTTCTGTTCCTTTTACGTTAAGGGGTGGAAGGAAAGATGAACGAGCTGCTTGGTAAATCGAGTGGCGTGTGTTCTCTTCTGTTCCCCTACATCAATCCAAGCGAAAGTTAACGTTGAATTAGCATTATGGCTCGTTGATCAGCAGGGCAGCCATCTTTCGACTCTACCCGATGTGCAAAATACCAAAGAGACTATTGAATTGCGAGCCAAACGCCTCGAATCCATCCGCGAGCCCCCTGGACCTCGGTTGCTACCTATCGTCGGCAATCGCTATGAGTTATACCCAGACGTACTTGGAAACTATGACCGGTTGTTCTCGATATATGGCCCAATGATCAAGACTGTCAGTATGGGAACGACCATATACCACACCAATGATCCCGAGATCGCCCGCCATTTGTTGCGCGAAGACGACCTTTTCACCAAATCTACGTCACACCCGTCGCACCCGCTGTACTATATGGCGGATCAAGACTGCCTGTTCACCTGCGACAGTGCGTCTCCTGCCTTTGCACCAAGCCGCAAGTTTGTACCCCCAACGATGTCGCCGCGGGCGGTAGCTCACTACATGCCTTTAATCCAAGAAGCCGCGCAGTCTATCTTTCCAGCATTTGACCAGTTAGCGGAGGCCGATCTTGCTGTCAATGTCTACCAATACATGTTCAAGCTTGCATCACAAATCATCTGGCGGGTTGTTCTGAATCAAGACCTGAAGCACTTTGAGTCGCCCAAGTCGCCCCCATCCCTACCTGTCCGGCTATTTGGCCAGTATCTATCGCTCATGAAAAAGGCATCCATGCGGCCACAATGGTTCAAGCGCCTCCCCTTTGGCGATCCTGCCAAGTTGAGAATGGTCCGTCAGCAGGTGCTTGCTACGACTGAAGAGGCTATGAACGTCTGTATCAAGAAGGACGGCGCACCCCTATCCCTAGCTGATCCTAAGTCCATGCAAAGTGCTACTTGCGTAGCCGACTTTTTGTATCGCGCCCGCGATAAAGAGGGACAAGGGTTGCCGTACGAACTGGTGCTAGGGAACGTGGTGGTGAGTTGCGGGGCCGGCTTCACGACTAGCGCATCTCTCCTCTCCTGGGCTCTTTACGCGCTCGTCCGCTATCCTGGAAACCAGGAACGTCTTTTCGACGAGATAGAGAGTCACCGTGGTGACACCGCCGACAAACGCTGGGCTTATGACGAGCTCCACAGTCTGAAGTTCCTCGATTGCTTTGTTAAAGAAGTCCTCCGTCTGCACGGCCCCAGCTTCCAGACGGCGCGGAACGCCAAACAAGACGCAGTGCTGCCGGGTGGTTACCTGATCCCCAAGGGCTCTATCATCATTGCGTGCTTCCCGAGTATACAGAAAAACCCAGCGCATTGGGATAACCCTACGCGATTTGATCCCGACCGCTGGATGAAGGAAGGCTTTGCGGCACAGCAAGCTCGCCAAGGATCGTACACGCCTTTTGCAGCAGGAGGCCGCGGCTGCGTCGGATTTACGCTGGCTCTTACTCAAGTGAAGGTGGTTTTGGCCGAGCTGGTATATCGATACCATTTCCAAGACGAGTCGCCTCAAGCTGTCGTGTATGATCCTGAGTTCCTAGTCGTGCGGCCACTCAATTTCTACGCTGGGATGACTAGGCGGGTGGATCGGATTAATTTGCCCAAGAATACATAGTGTGCTACACTAGCCGTTCCATTGTTCAGCATATTTGACTCCACGCTTAGATCATCAAAACCCCAGCTGTGTCATGCAGTAATACAGGCAGACAGTAGATTCGTACGGGGATGAAACTGGCTTTGAAGTTCGTGTGGAGCAGACATCTTTGTGTAGCCTTATTTCGGGACGCTTTTAATTGCATATCGCGACTAAGAGTAAATACGCAGTCACCTTGTGACATAGAAGTCTTCATTTTATGGGAAGGGCTTAGAATGTCTGCTTTATTGTCTCGACAAGATCTTAAGGCTGTGATGTCGTTACAGAGTCAAAAGCTCATATTGGTTTACTGCACGGTGACCGACTTGGGAGCATTAAGGTCTGGGGCAAATGTGATAGCGTAGTCAGCACGAGTACTGTGGTTCTTCAGTCCATAGTATGAGGAGCTTGGAGCGAGGGGCTACTCCAAGGCCGCGTGTATTGAAATGGCCACGGGTAACTGTACCTGTGAACCCCAATCAAGGAGGAAATAGACTTACTAGATCCAGGAAAATCAGTAAAGAATCGCGTGATCACGTAAGGCAATATAAATTCAAGTATTCTAGGGGAAACTAATGACGTATCAATGAGAAACTAAGTGGTAAGGTCCAATCGAAGGTGTGTGTGGCTGAGTCTGCAGAATCCCCTTACTCCCTAGCAAGTTTCGTAATTTACGTAAGCGAACCTACTTATGCATTAGCTAATTCGCTCTATCCACTTAAGGTCAGGCAGATTGGTTTAAATGCATATATCAAGGGTGGCATGAGCGCTTTCGTGTCGTAAGGGTTAAAAACCTCCGACCACGACTGAAAACCACCCCCTTTGTGGGAGGCGGAAAAGTGAGAAAAACCTTAAAGAACAAATCATATGGAAGGCTAGTATCACTGGCATGACAAGCAAGGGACTGATTCAAGGAAGTGAACTTTTACTTAGCAGCCTAATTAGAACAAACCGTGTGGCAATTAGGTATTCGTAAGCGACCTGAAAGTTGAGAGGAACAGGGATAATGTGCATCGTTTCAAGGACTCTTGATAAAAAGACCAATGTTAAAGGATGAGGGAGGAGTGATAAGGCTTATGTGTAGCTCGCATAGTAAAAGCTTCTTAATAGGCGGAAAAAGACTTGCGCATGCACTTCTAAGAGAAAGCTTAGCTCTTTAACAACGAGATATCAAAGGAATTTGGTAAAAAATATTACATTGTATAGGATAAGCGATAGATTACATATTCTTCTTCGCGACCCATACAAGCTTGGGAGTCATAATTGCCGCCCCTTCCCTCGCCTCTGCCATCGCCTTCATCTCTAACTCCTTCGACTCCTCTGGTGTCTTCAACACGTTGTTCGCAAATTCTTTCCACGCACTGACATAACTATGTAATGTCAATCTTCTATGATTCTTACACTGCCGGATGGGTGGGATAAGAGCTTACATGTCATTCCAGAAACGCGCCATATTAAGCCCGTACTCATAGTTGTACAGGGAAACCTCGCTGTACTGGTTCTCGCTCATTATATGCGATAACTGGTATTTCCAGCTATGATAAATGTTAACTACACATATGCGGTTGAAAAAGTTAAACGCACACAAGCACTTACGTATCATGTCCCTTAAGTTGGGAGTTAAGTTGGTCCAGCTTCTCCGCCGAGCCGCCAGGGACGCTCTTAACAGAACAACCAATAGTGTCGACCTCATCCCATTGCAGGTAACCCCTAGGCTCTACAAAATTGTGCAGGTCAGCTTTCAACAGCCCGCTGTGTTTCACAGTTATTTATGTGTACGTACTTAATAACTTCGTCAGATTCGCAAGGATAGGCTGGGGATTGTTGTTTTTGATCACGACGGTAATAAGCCTAACGTGGACAATATCGAAGTATTCGCATAACTGAGGAGGGGGTTCCTCGAACACGTTCCAGGAGTGCATGTGGATGTTCGCGGGCAGCCAGCTTCGGGGTCCGACTTGGTCCAAACTGATGTCAAAACCGTGGAACTCAGCGGATGGGGGTGAATGGCAAGCCAGGTCATGTAACCAAATTCTAGAGATGATTAATAACTGTTCGGAACCATTTTAAGACAGAGCTTCATACCCATTTCCTGTGGCAACGTCTGCAACTTTCAAGTCTACTGCTCGCGTGGGGATGTCAGGATGAATCAAGTAACCGAGAAGATCTTTCCAAAGATAATGTTGAGCTGTGAGTCTGGATTTGACGTTAAATACGGCACCTTAGCACACTGTGGGAGGGAACATACCGAGCGCTCGCATTACAGTCTCTCATTAAAGCGTATCCATCATCCTTTCTCATGTGGTCATTCAAACCATCCACGCTATGATCATGGTAAGTAGATTTAACATCCATTATATCGCATTCAAGAACGGTAGTGCTTTGGGGTTGATGCTTTCCATTAGTCTCAACTTCCATCGTTGAGCTGGGAGCGGTCGTGGAAATTGTTAAACAAGTAATATGACAAGAAAATGTGTTATGATAAGCGTTAACAGGAATGGCAGAGTACATCAAATCTCTTCTTTTATATATGTTATGTGATGCTCAGGGAGCTTACCTACCTTTAAGTAAGCGAAACACACATAACGTTATAATAGGACCCTATAGCAAGCTGGCAAAGCTAAAACGCCCTGAAATTCTGCCTCATCTAGGCACGCTTGGTAACACCACATATTGTCACGTCGTCGTGAATTAGTATGTTAAGGCAGAAGAAGTCTCCATCGCAACCATTGTAGCATGCTAGCTAGCTGGTAAAGGCAAATGCTACGACGATAGGTAAGAAGGCCGCGCGCAGTAGCATTAAACCAGACCAATTATCCCGAGAAAGATTTTAATTACCTGCATTTGATAATAGTATTAGTCGTTGCGCCTAGGCCAGAAACCAATTCATGAGCTCCCAGTAAGATACCGGGGATGTGTTAAGCCCCCGGCGCTGTTAGTCTGTGGTCCTCCCTCTCCGATGGCATTACCTGCATCTAGGATATTGTGCTACTGCGGTATCCCGCGGTATTCCGACTTTTTACTTGTGCTCCTCCCTTCTCTAAAATAATCCCTACGCTTCTAAATCCTTTCATCACTTAAGCGTAATATTCTTTCATACATATGTGTAAGCGCGCTTTTAGAAGCTTCATCCGTAAGCTCGCCCTTGACTGCGCCGCCGGACACGATGCACATAGCTCTGCGCGCTTTGCCATGATTTTTAAGGCTCTAGATTTCTCATTCCCTTCCTTGCTCTCGTCATCACTCCTTAGGGGCATGT
This sequence comes from Xylaria cubensis, assembly GCA_022385715.1. NCBI lineage: Eukaryota > Fungi > Ascomycota > Sordariomycetes > Xylariales > Xylariaceae > Xylaria > Xylaria cubensis. Next base: position 29,155 of record MU279127.1, on the reverse strand, counting down.
TGTAGTAGTAAGTGGCATCAAGGGAGCTTTTGAAGGCTTTTGAGTACCGCACGAGGTCGCGTAAGTAATTCTGCTTATTTGTCTTAGCGTGGGGGTAGCGTTTCTAAATGTCCTTCGATGGCTATAGCCATCACGAGAAGCTCATGAGCGCCTTCTTACAGCATACAAGTGCTTCGGCGTTCGTAATTGTAGCGCATTCCCACCTTATACTTGGATTTCCTACAATATCTGGTATAGTTGCGCTGGCATGATCGCACCATGAAGCACCGATACAACTCCTCTCACCCGAGGGCAAATTTTCCTAGGCATTTTAAGTCGCCGTCCAATCTTTATCACTTCTAGTGGCGCGCCGAGGGGTATTCCTTGAGCTCCCTTTACTGCTGCTCGTAGTCTTTACTTCAGTACCCCTCCATTTTTGCGACGGTAGGGCGTGAATTCGGGTTTGTGTGCCCTTTCCCCGTCTTAACCTGTTCATTTGCAGACTCTTTCCAAAGGATGAAAAAATTCCAGGAGACCGTTTTATGCGCATGCTGTGTTGTTTCGCAGCCCTATGGAACTCCGTCAGGGCTCTCAGATAACAGCTACATTGTTTAGGCAAACGTGGGACGGGATGCTTCTTGGCGTCCCATAGTCGTCAGCGCCCGTTCTACGGAGCCCTTATTTTGCCTGGCGCGATCTCAATAAATTGCCTAGCCGTAGTCTGTCTCTCATTTCTGTTTTGATCTATTCGCATAGATTGCCATGTCCTGATTCGTAGAGTAGAACTCTCAGCCATAGAAACATATATTCTAACCGTTTTTATTCTTTACACTATGTTCAGCGCAACCTCTGCAAGAATCACGAGGCGCTGAACTTATTGCCGAGTCTCACGATGGCCGCCGTTAATGCTTTGGGCTGACTAACGAACGCCATATGGCCAGTGTCGAAGTCGACGTACCACAGCGATACCTTACATCGTAGTCAGGATGCTAACTGGAAGTTTAATGCTGCTGTTTTAGTGGAATCTTCCCCGATATAAGTCAGCTTAGCCGTAAAAAGACCAATAGAGAAAATCTCAAAGACAAGGGAAGATAGCTAAGTACCTATTGCAAGCTCTGAAGACCATTAACCTCTGGCTTTTGATTATTATTATAGCCATCTGAGGGTTTTGCGATTATTGAACCTGCGATGGAGATCTTGTACAATGACTGCGACTAGACGCTCGAGCCCGAACTCGCGAAACAGATGAACGCCCATTCGCTCCTAGCCTTTTCTATTCGCGCTACAGCGCTCGGTTGGGCAGACAAGGGTCTCGACGGGAGAAGAGTGTACGTGCGCAAGCTGAAGGACTACTCTAACCCTTTGTGACAGCAGGATCAATGGCTCAAGAAGTTGAAGTGCAGTGGGATGTGATCTTTATCGCCCTTCCTACCTGAAATAAATATCACATCAAGGCTTACTTATAGGCGTGCAGTTCTTTTGTACGCTACTTTAATACATACCTCCTCGAGGTTTTTAGATCAAGACTATCGAGGCTTCTTACAATGTCGATAGCTGGAGATTCCTCTTTGCTATTTTAATACGAACATTTGGCGTCACGCTTCTCAGCTTGATTATCGCATGTGTAATCAGGCTTAACATTAGGAAGAGTTGGAAAGGCGTTATCCTCTCAATGTTTACCCTCGGTGGCTTGTACGTGATAATAATCTCCCACCTCTCCTTATTCCTTTAGTTTTCATGCCGCTAACACCAGAACAGCTGGACTGTTAACCATATACTGTCTAAACGCATTACCTTAATTACGCGTGCTGGAATTACAAGGAGCTACAGAAATATTCACTCAACCTTTAGCCATCGGTATACCCTTTAAGACAAGTAGAGCAGTGTAGAGCAACGTCGCGGGAATAAATTGCTCGAAACACGGCTATAAACACGCAGGCCAGTAGATAACCTAATCTTCCGTGTGATATCCTCACGAGGTTGCACATACTAGCAGTAAGCTGATGAGGCCCTTAAAATATGTTTCACTTGCTGTATCATGATGCGATAGTTCTATCCTTCACTCCTCGGGACTAATAAATTCTTGAAAGTGCGGCAAGCCTCAGATATTGTACTGGCTGCCGACGTTTAGACCTAGATTCCTCCTCAAATTCTAATGCTTAACCGATATCTTTTTCATTAACGCCTATATCTTGCTCACTCCGGAATACCATCAGAATGGAACGAAATGAACATTAATAAGAGCATCATAATCGCGTTGCCGTATGCGTCTGTCTGTAGTCTTGTATTAATTAGAGGTTTTTAATAAAGTCGTCACTTAAATGAAATACAGCATTTACCTCGAGGGCAACGGTTTTAGTACTTGGTGCAAGATCAGCTTGTTAGTAGTCGGCGTCGTAAGACATCGTGAGATTAATAAGGTCCTAAGAGATCTTTTAGCCACCCTTACAAGGTACGCCACACATCCTATATGAGCATATCCGAATAAAATACCCAAAAGAGGGAAACCGATCAATAAGATAGACAGAATGATCGAACTCGCTATGCCCTATCAGCTTTTCCCGCGCCTCGGTAGTGTCGCCTATCAAGACGACTGGCATTTCTAAGGGGCGGTTGTGCGGTTAGCAAGTCATGCTTCATAAGCTGCTTACTACACCAGCTGGCCAGTATTCGCAAAACGGTCTGCGAGTTTCACTGGTTTAAGGGCGCATGTCGGGCTATTGCGGCGTCCATGTTATCGTATAGCCGACTTAGGATTTCTTGAAGGATTATACAATCTGTCAGCATGAAGAGCCGCCTCACACATGCGTCGGCTGAGTTATAATAGCCCACCCATTATAACCTAAGTCTGCTCCACTAACGTAGATCTTAACCTATACGGTAAAAATGATAGCAAGGGTTTATAATTATTACATACTTCAAACGTAAGCCGATTAAAAATATTAAACTGGAAGTTTAAATGGCTTAAGAGATTATTGTTAGCTGCTACTTATATAAGAGCAGCTATCCCTTATATATAAAGGGTGACAGACATTAGGCCCTAACTAACGACTAAAGAGGTAAATAAGGAAGTCCTATGAAACAAATGCCACGGAATTAAGGTTAAAGGAATCCTTGCAGATGTCGGGACGCGGGATGCAGGGGGCTGGCTGACTTGAGCCATTTTAAACTTGGACCAATCGGAAGGTAGTTGTAGCAGCTAAAGAAAACGATCATAACACAACAGCACCACCGCGATCTATCTGGAATGGTGTACAGACTACGATGCATAGTAAAGGAGATCTGAATCGTTTACGAATCGTAGGTATTCCTAAATTAATTATACTATCACGTTCTGTCTGCAGTTCAACAACGATGAAGCTTGCGTCCCAGGCGGTCTTTTTCATCCATCATTAAAAACGCTGTCTTGGAAGCTAAGTCATCAAGAGCAAAAATGGATACTTAGCGGCCTGTATTGATGATTCTTTTCATGTTAATATATCGCCCGGAACATAGTCCTTCGTGAAGTTGCTTGCTGCCACACGGACTAGAATGGGTACAAGCCCGCCAAGCCCGCCAAGACTCTGTTGGTGGCTTGTGCAGTTAGAGATAAGATATTTGTCGGTGATAGTCACGAGAACCACTAAAACCTGCACTGAAGAACCAACAATAAAGCAGAGGAGCCCAACAGTATTGAAATGAGCATCTTAATTGCTTGAAGAATGAGCATAAATAGAAGGCCATTTTCCCGACTAAGAAAAGAAACCATAGACATTAAGAGAACCCAGAGAATTATGAGTGGATATGACCATGTTTTATTATCACACCACTAAGCAAGCTGTACCGATTACGTAGCTTGCAAGCTTACTTTGAGGTTGGACATGAACGTGTTACAACGTCTTAAAACTGATGGCGATGTAGGAGTAAGTCTTAAATACTTATTGTCGCATAAGCTCTAACTACATTTATAGACCGGATATCTATATACAAAATGCCTTCTTTGCTCCTTTAATGCAGAGGATGCGGCTCTAGGTATCGCGAGAGTGTGATGAAATGCTCATATTATAGCAGCATCGCGGCGCCGATGACACCGCCCATAGCGGCAGCGCCGATCGGGACTCCGGCAGGTCTAGCGGCCGCCGCAACAGGTATTGACGTGGTTCCAGGGTTGGTACTGTTGCCCGTTGGTGTAGCAGTCGGATAAGGTGTAATCGTAACGGAGGCCGTGCCGTTACCTCCAGTCGGCGTAGCGGTATCATCTTTGCAAAGGTCATCAGGGTGTGACACGATCGAATGGAGGTAGCTGATGATAGAGGAAGCGGCAGTTCCGGTTGTAATGCACTCGGTAACAACCTCGTCGTACGTCACAATCCTGTCGCCTGAGAAGCTGAGGAGCGAGGCACCCCATTCCGAGAACTCTGGCAATACCGACTGGGGTAGATCAACAGCTAGGGCGCATAGCGACGAGACGTAGGCTTTAGGGTCGCTTAAGATAGCACCGGGGGCGGGAGCAGCCGTTTGGTGACTATCTAAGAAAGATTGGATCTCGGGAGGGGCCGTAGGGGCGGGTGCTATAAGTTCTGCGGCGAACTGGTCGCAAGTGGGGGCTGGGGTAAATTGCTGGGCGACTGACATACCCGCGCCAAGGGTGGCCAGGAAACCGAGAGTCTTAGTGGTGTACATGGCTAGCGCGTGAACTCTAGGCGAGCTTGCGAGCTTAGAGTGAACCTTAATTTTCAAGCAAAGCTTTGCTGCGTAGAAACTAGACAATAGAGAATGGGTGGCGTATTCTAGCACGTTTTGCTGTGTAGAACAACCCTTTAGTAGGCAGCTCTTATATATATTAGTTTAACCCCTGAAGCTTAGCACGTATTCGCGTTCGTATTTAGTAATATCGCTGAGAGATCTGCGCAGAAAGATGCCGAATTGATATGGTATTATAGCTGACCATCCGAGAGCTCGGCGGATGGGTGGCGTCTAACGTATGCTGACACCCCCGGCACTTTCTTTACATGCCGGTAGGCGCCTTTTTAGCGGCTGCGGCTCAGACCTTAGCGTAGCTACTATACGAAAGGATTCCGCCCAGACGAATATTATATTACTGTAATACTAAGGGAAAAGACGTCAGTTCCCCAAGGAACTGTCCCTGGATATGTTGACCCTCACGGCTTAACAACAGAGGAACCGTATATAATGGTAAAGCAGAAACTCAGAGACGAAGTTGACGCATTTCGGATGAGAATTTGATTACAGCTAATAGAACTAACGTGCGGCATTGTATATTTGTTAGATATTAAGCCTGACCCTTATACTACACTTAGTCCTCATCTGTTGCGTCTTATCTTTGACGAGTGTGTCCGACTCTTGATTATGGGGCAGACACCCACGTGAACCGCGAGAAATGCCTTAATGCCCTGAAGGTGCTTGGAATTAGAACGACATTTCTGTTGCTTTTTGCCCGCGCCCGCCCGAGACTTCTCTGCTCCGGTGATAGGGTCCACAAGTCCGACATTTCGGGCATGTCTAGATAGATTCTTAAAAGCTTATTAAAGTTTACTTTGAGGTCAGGGCCAAATCTTATATACCTAGGAGCAAGGAATAAAGAAGCGTCGAATGCTTTAAGGTTAACTAGAATGACTTGTAGGGTGAGGCGCTGTAAGAGACAGAAGCACTTCAAATGAGAGACTCTGGACGTGTCAAGCACTGGGATCAGTGGAGTAACAGTTTCCCGCGTGCTAATATAGCTTTATACAACAAGACAACAACTCTTAATGAATATTAAGGCTTATAACTAGCTGGCAGTAAGCGTTACTGGCCGTCCGAACAGGTTAAAGGGATAAACATTAATTACTATGGCAAGACAATGTTGGTCTAGTCGGGGTACCTAACGCAAGAGCTTGAATGACGATAGGAAGTAAAAAGTCGAAACTCTTAAAGTATCACTAAAAACCAGTAAGGAGATAGGGCACACCTAAATGTAAATAAACGTTAAGGATTAAAAGGTAGAAGTTAGGGCCAGCTAGTTGTAGGTTGAATTTTAAAACATAGCGAAGTCTTACAAAGGAACCAAAAAGAAAGTAAAAAGAACTCGACGGAAAAAGGTTTTAAACAGCCCTTGCACAAAACTCTCGGAGCTACATAAGCAGAAAACCCTAACAGCGCTAGGAGAATACGTACGTAAAGTTACTACTGCCATAGGAAGCAGCAGATACAGTAGTCCCCAAAAGGCATTTACGTAATACCTCCAAAGAGGGATGGGACGAAGATTGTAAAAGAGCACTTATTAAGGGAAAAGGACTTCGAGCCCGTTCTCTGCCGCCTACAAGAGCGGCGTCCGGCTATTAGTATCTTTCGAGTTGGGATTTGAAATCAGGGGGCTGGGTCCTTCGCCCCACACACATCTACCATATATTAGTGAGGTACCACCTCACACCACTGTACTTAGACTTGTTCCATACTTTTACTAATATCCGAAGTACTCGTAAATACTCATAATCTCAACTAATAGCTTCAAGTGAAGTTCTTCTGCCGCTTCAAACTAGTGTTTAGACGATTTGTTCTTTCCCCTTTAACATCATCGGTATGATTTCATCTTTGTTGAAACTCCTTCAAGCACTACCTAGTTACGTGGCTGTAATCGTACGTATATTGGACCATCTGGCTTCCTGATCCGATACCAATTCCGATCAACTGCCGGGAATGGTCCTATGAACTCGCACCCATCTTCGTCTGACGGTTGGATGTGAAACATTGCAAGGAGATACGTAGTAACCATGGTGATTTCAAGTTTAGCAAGTCTCATCCCTGCTGCAGCTGCCCGTTAGCGCAATATGTAAAATGACCATGGAGCTGAACCTACGGCAAAGGTGGCGGCCCGAGCCCCAGCCGACATATGCATGAGGCTTATGCTCGCTTGTCTCCGATCCTTTGTTTATGGAAAGATACCGTTCTGGGTTGAACGTTGTGGGCTCCGGATACAGAGTCGGATTCATATGAACGTTATCTACAAGGAACGATACAAAAGCTCTGTTTGGGATGACAAGATTGGTACCGCCGATAGAGACTGGGCTACCACTGACGTTCTTCCTAAACATGGCGCCGGGCATGACGAGACGAACGGTCTCTCGAAATGAGGCGATGATAACCGGAAATTCGCTTTCCCATTGCTGCAGTGAAAGCTTACCCAATATTTCATGATTTGATTGCACGGAGCTTATCCTATTTTTGGCTATGACACCGTCGACTTCGTCTCTGCATCTTGTTTGCCATTTCCGACTGTTAGCGAGAAACACAGTCAACCAAGCTGCAGAGCACCCCTCCGTCGTGATACCAGATGACAGTGTGCTAAATATGAACTATGAGTCGCCATTAGCTCAGTTGACAAACATTGAAATTTTAATACAGTACGACGTAACTGTATCTACTTGCCCTTGTAACATCTTTGTTTTCGTCAAGTAAGAACTGGACGGCGTCATTCTCCTGTTTACCAGATTTTCTCCTTCTTTTCACGACGTCTGTAATGCTCAGGTACAACTTTGATCCGTAATATAGTTTCTTTATGTAGGTCGGTGTGACCAACCAGGGAAAGGCTATCCCCACGCGGCTGCAATTTCCCTCGAAATTGCAAAAGGCGGAAAGGTTGCGATCAAGCACTTCTTGATTTTCTAACCACTCTTTCACCCCTATCACCCGCATGATTAATTTGAAAATGAGGGGATACACGACCTCAAATGGGTCCAAGACTCGATAGCCAGAGCTAAATAGTTCGGATCAGTCGCAATCAGTCAGTCAAGCCACGCGGCTTGACAGTAAGGCCTCAAGTAAAACGAAATACTCACCATGGCCCAGATGGTGGAGCCCGAGCAAGACTGTCAGTGAAAACTTGAACGTCGCTTGCAATGATGGGCAGTTTCTCCGCCAATAACGATGGTCGCAGCAGAGTCAAGAGAGACTTAATGAAGTCTTGGGCATGATCGTCTTCGTTTCCACTTCCTGATCCCAAGCCTGCTAAAAGCTCACCAGCACTGCAAATATGATCAACAGGAAGAAATGGGCACACAAGTGTTAAAATACCCACCCGCAAGGTAGACTAAGATTTTTATTTTCGAAGAATGTTCTCCTTCCATCCAGACTACTCACATTAATAATGTGTTTGCAGCCTACGAAGTAACTGGCATCTTTTTTTGAGGCAAGCAAGGAGCTCCTCCTCCTGAAAAAGGGGATTGCTGAACCTAATAGGGGAAGATAGTCGCACTCCAAAGCACGCGAAGAGGCTCCTAGCGACAGGGACAGAGCCAGTGCAGTGGTAAAGAAAATAATCAGCGCCAAAAAGAAACAAGCAAGGATAAAAGACGACAGAAGGAGCGCAGGACAGGGCAGTCGGGCCCCCAGAGCCCTAAGGAGCTGGCTTGTACCCTTTCCTATTTCAAACATGATAACCTGTAATTTATTATGATGGAAGCGGCTTGCGTCTGTTCCCATGCTTATAGGGACGTGCTAGATTATATATTGTTTCCATTTAGCTGAGCAGTTTCTAACCAGAAGACCCAATTCAATCCGCATCGCGAAGCACACTCAAGCGGAGCTGGTGTTTTTCAATCGGCTGAACTGAAAAAGTCAAATGAGAGTGACTTGTCTCTTGCGGGAGCAGGGGGCTAGAAAGTGAAAATAAAAACATGTGCCCCTGATCCCGAGGCCAACGGCTCTGAAAGATTTACCCATGTGTTCAATGTGAGGAAAATGCCGAATGCTACACTCCGTAAGCATGATATTATTGCACTGTTGTTGTATTCTTAATCTACAGGGTCGGATGAGGTTGGTTACGTTATTGTGTGAGATGTGACTGTCACCTTCGGTCAGTTAACGTCTATTTATAGGCACAACAAGGCTGCGAGGCAAAAACGGCCGTAGCTATATGCAGGCTGCCGCTAACACAGCCTGCATTGACTGTCGCATGACAATGAAAGTCTGCGCGTGTTCGGGCTCCGTGAATGTCTGTAGATGCGCTCTCATCGGCTATTGAAGAGTCGGTGGGGGATGCAGGCTTTTCGCCACCAGAAAACATTGAAGCATAGTCGCGGTAGTTTGACTGGCCTCGCTTAACCAGACAGATGTCCAGCCGACCCCCTAAGCGTCTCTGATATCATTCGCTCTACCAAGTGACCAGCTTGGTGATAAGCCCGGCGGGGGTAACATTACCTCCAGCGGTGTGGGAGCAATGTAACTGGTGACCACCTTAATATTGATCTAACCATTTATGCGCTGGCGAAATCAAGGACACTCAATTCCTTCAAGCAACATCGTATTTGATAATTATTCGGGCCTGATGTCTAGCGACTGGATCTCAATGTGACGCACTTTACAAACCTCGTTGAATGATAATACGGATGACCAAAAGCGTGATAATTTGCAATTAAATGCTTTGCTAGCTAGGCTTTGCAGAAGATCTGACTAGCAGGACTGATGTAGAATCCCCTCTTAGCTTTAGATTCAAGTGTACTGATTGAAGCGCCGCGTGTCAGCCTGATGGGATATTATCGGATTCGCATAGGGGGAGGCTGGAAATGACAGCGCCCAGGCACGACTGTCTGATTTTCAGGACGTGTGGCTAATCTGCCAGAAACTATTCATCTGAAGATATGTCATAAAATCAATGTCTTGTGCAATTCGATGTATTCTTCTAATTGACAACAAAGTATGCCCATCACCAGTTTAAAATGAGGGTCGCCCGTTGTCTCAGGCCCAGTAATTATCTCTCTCAGGCTATACTAACTTTACGTTCATCATCATTCCGTCCACGGGCTTTGATGTTACCTGTCTTGTCTGTGCCTCTCTGTTCAGCCGGTTGTATGAAATGGATAACATCGAAGCCAATACTTACCGGGTACAATTCCTCTAAAACATCATACTGCCCCATTTGGTTATTCAAAATTGGTTGACCAGAGTCGTCCCTTGCAATCTTGCCGAGGCCAATCTTGTCGAACTTGTATCGGCGAAAGACCAGGGCAATAATAATTCGAGCTTCGATATTTGCTAGATCCTGGCCAATGCAACTGCGCGGGCCTCGTTCAAACGGGCGCCACGCACCGGCTGCGATATCACTAGAGCCTTGGTTTCGCAGCCAACGCTCAGGCACAAACTTGTTGGCTGTATCACCGAAAACGTTCGGATCGGTGTGAATAAGCCTCTGGCAGTTATAGACTAAAAGACCATCAAGGCATTGCAACTCGCCGTTGGGCATGGGAACAGTAAAGCCAGAGTTAGGCGGGATGGCGCGCGCGGTGCCTCCGGGAGGATGCAAGCGTAGCGTTTCCTTGATGACTGCCGATACGTAAGGCATCCGTTGGATCAAGTCACTCTGTTCTAGTATTTGCGCGCGTGCGACAATAGGATTAGTGTCAGTACCAAGGAGACTATTCAACTCGAGTTCAACAGCGTGGCTGGCATGAGGTGTACGGGATAGTTCATAGAATGCCCATGAAAGGAGGATAGCTGTAGTGTCATGGCCTGCGAAAAGAAAAGTGCGAAGTTGGTCGCATATGACGTTCATAGCATCAGGCGTTAATGTCTCGACGTCAAGGAGTGCGAGTGAAAGGACACTGCGAGCCTTGGAACTAGCCGCTCCTGTTTTATGAAGTTCAGCATGCTTGCGCCGTACGATTTCCTGGAGCAAGATTGTAATGCGATCGAATAATGCAGCCCGTCTCTTGACTTTGCTCGGTGTGAGCCACCATGGTAGGTTGAAGCGCTCCCCCTTGTAGGCATTAAGAAGCGTCTCAAACAGGACCACTAGCTCGCCTCTCTTAGCTTCATCATTGTCCTGTGCATTAAGGTTGGTTTCCATGACGACTGTTCCAATGATGTCAAATGTGAGCTGCACTGTGAGGCTCATCATTGAGAAGACACTCCCAGATTGGCAGAGAGAGTCCAAGCGCTTTACAAAGATCAGGCCCTTGTCTAGGATTTCAGGCACGAAGGTGTTCAGATGCTGAGACGCAAATCCTGAGTTGAAACGTTTGCGGAGCAACTTCCATTCGTCACCCTAGAAAGAAGAAAAACTTAGATCTCCTTGGTATTAATTGAGACGACAGGGACTTACATGTTGGGAGAAAATAGAAGATGGACCCATCAGGTATAGTAGACGCTGCAGGGACCTATGCGATTTGGGGGGACTGGTAGGGAACTCTTTGGATGCTCCAGCCACCGTATCCGCGATCTTGTGGTCTGCAACTACCACTAGAGGTTCACCAATAGGCCGTAAATCGATAAACATTAACGGAGGTCGACCCAAAGCTTCACTCATGGCGACCATTGCCAGATCCGCGTGGGCGTCGGGTTTGTGAAGCCGAGCAAACTTTCCAACCACCTTGAGATGCCCGAGAAGCAGCGCCGAGGGGTGTTGAGCAAAATGCGCATACTGCCAGCGTCTGATGTACCATAGCTTGTACACAAGCAAGGAGACAACCAGCACCGAGACGGCAGTAACAACTGGTGCGAGCATGATTAATGGCAACGAAGAAATGTATGAAGGCCTGCCACAGGAAGTCTTGGGAACTAATGATTCTTTGTGAGATTCGCTGTCGATTCATATCAAATGGTTGCCAGACCAGTTAGCCGTCACTGTGAGGGAGGGGGGTTAGCGCAGACTCCAGGTAGGCCTGTGCAATTGGATGGAACTGTATAGGACAGCGCATAATTATAAGCTCCCTATACATAAGCTCCCCTTCAAGGTCGCCGCGTAGTACTCTACTCCACTCATCCTACAACCTTGACACCATCCCTATTATGCTACGGCTCGCGCCTCTACAGCTTGTTTCGATAGCATCAGTACTGTTTCACTGCAAATTGAGTTTAAGATTAGAGGCAACGGACGATGTGCGGTCGGTGTTGTGCCATGTATGCGACGTATAGAATGTTGCCGCCCCATTCTATAAAATCACGCGGTACCCCAACAGTACCACCCCAACACGGCTGCTCACAGAGGGGAGTGCAGGTAAGTTAAATCTGCATGGAAAACGCCGTTGGAATAGAGTCTGCCGTATATTACATGTGTAATAGACCTTATGGCGATCTTTCTGGAAAGCCACAGGTCATTCAATCATCGCAAATGTATCGTAGAATACCCCGTAGCCCAGAAGTCGTCCTATTACGAGGTATTTACGGGCACAAAAATATACATATAGAATGATTATCGTTCCCATCTCAGTGTCCGAGTCGGCTTTCCCCCTCTTTTGAAGATACTTAAGGCATCGCAAATACGACGCACAAATCATTTGGTCTTGGCAAATGAATCTAGACTCACGCGGCCATTATAAACAGCTTATGTCGTATTTGAAACCCTCCAAAGACGACTCTAAGTAGGCTGGAGAGCGGCACCATTCTTCACTAGTGGAATAAGCTGAACGATGATCTACCAAGGGTTCAAATCACCGATAGTCCTCTGTTCTCTCTACTGCCTCTCTGTTCTCTTTCACTCTTCACCGGCGCTTGGTCATTGAATCCACACTAACCCGCGATACTCACAGTATTCAGAAGCTCACTCTCGCAAGTTCATTCTCTTACAGGTCTTCCAAGACGTTGACAATGGCTCCAGATGAGTCCCTCAATGAAATTGATCCTTGGAACACTCCCTTATGGCCGCCGCCGCCTGGTGTTATTCCGAACTTCGTTGATCCGGTGTCCAGAGCACCCGTGATTCGAGAAGGAATATATTCTATACTTGCGATTATGATTGTCTTTGTTTTGCTCCGTCTTTACAGTCGAACTCGCTTGGCGAGGTGTTTTGGCTGGGACGACTGTACGTATTGAGGCCTTTGAGCTCTGAAAGTATTGGCGAACACTAACAAATCCCGACAGATCTCTGCATTATCTCAGCTGCATGTGTTATCTAACTCTTACTGCTTGACTCTTCTGACCGCTAACTTGTGGCCGGAAGATCTTCATCATAGCCTACTCTGGGGTTGTCCTATCTTGTAAGTATATCACGCTGAATCTGTGCTCGGATAACTCCCTCAGGCTAATCGCTTCTAGTCATCGGAAACCCGGAAGGTAGACATGGATGGGATATACCACTCGCCGTCGTTTCGGTTGACCATACTTGGCTCAATGTAAGCGTACCCCCTTAGTGTCTTCACACTGGTGACAGAAATGTTTACTAATCCGACGTCAATTGCAGTCAACGTTCGCTTCGCTTCTCCTTTACACCACTGCGTATATGTTCACCAAGATAACGCTCCTCGTTTTGTACCTTCGCCTATTCGAGACTAGGTTTGGTGCACGCTTTGCCATATGGCTAGGCATCATTGTTACGATCCTATTTTACACATCGACCTTCTTCGCATACATTGGCCTTTGTGCTCGTGCTGGTATGCCGATTTGGGAGTCTATACGTGAGCCTCATTGCAGCAACGGAAACCTAGCTATCTCTAAAGCCCAAGGGTGGTACTCTCTCATTTCTGACACTTACATCTTGATTATACCAATTTCTCCTGTTTGGCGTCTCACTCTAAACCTTAAGCGGAAGTTGGGTGTCATGGCAATTTTTCTCACTGGACTTGGGTGAGTTATCCCTTCGTATATCGGAGAACGTCAGTCTTCAGGGCTGGTGCTTATCGGTAATAAATTAGTGCGACGATTATATCTGCCGTGGCCCTATCCAAACGTTACGAGTCTGTCAAGGACGGGGCAGAGAGGACATGGACAAATAGTATCGTTTTTCTCTATGTGTACGACACCCTATTATCTCTTGAAGTCGCTTGAATGCATAGGTAATTGTGTCGGTGTCATGCTCACTTGGACGAGGTAACAGAACATTGGAAGTCGCCATTGGCCTAATCTGTGGCTGCATGCCCGTTATTGCAAGTCTACTCAAGGATGTGTTGGTCGGCATAAACTCAATGTAAGCTTCCCAACAATCTCCGTACTTATCTCTAACTTAAGGCCAATCTTAAGGGGCGGAAGAACACTTCCCCATAACAATCATTCAACCATTTCGAGTATGGTGAAGCTCAACTAATTTGATGGCTGACAAAGGTGGATCTCCGTACGTAGATACAGTTCAGATCTGCTCACGAGAACATCGAGTCGAGACACGAAAAATACAGACCAGCAGGCGTCGAACGAGAAACTTCCCGATATTCCGAGAGGCACCATTACAGGTATTCGGACCCTTATCAGGAAAGTCTATCATTTCGACAGCCAAAATACAAACGACTCAAATGACATCGTAACAACCGAAACACTTCGCGCAGCCGATGAAGACTACCACGAGCAGCTGAAAAAAGCCTGCACCCCGCACACCCAAGTGTAGATCATTCCAAGCTGGAAAGTTGGACGGGTGGACAGGCATTGGGGAACATCTAATCTCTTACTGGAACGTGTTATTGTTACGAGTTGTTAGGGCCGCATCCAGGGTCGCGCCCAGGGCCGCCCAGAATAAGAGGGTCCGATCGGTACGCTTCTGTGTGTCACGTGACCATGATCTAGGTATTTGATTTATGTGATCAGATCATAAGTAGTTAGAGCCCCCGGCATGCCTCATTTCCTATGTCTGCATAATCTCATAATTTCTTATTTATTTATTTACTCTTTTACAGTTCTTTAGCTGTCAACTTATATACACTTGTTAAACCCTACCTTGTAAGCTCGCTGCCGCCCAGACTTCTACCTCTGTGCAGTGGTGAGAGCCCTTTGAAGCCTCCCTAACGAACACCCGCTAATTGTCTTGTTGTTGCCTGCAAATCAAACGTTGCTGCCCTTACCTCTCAGGTGATGTAAGGCAGGTTCGCTACAGTTATTCTAAGGATAGTAAGTATGTATACTTATTAGTGTAACATTAACACTGCAAGCTACGTAATTGTTGTGACGGTTACGTTTTTAAGGTGTATAAACGTGCCATATTCTGAATTTTCTTAGCAACAGAGCATTGACTAAGACACTCGGGCGCAGTGGGGCACACAGCGCCCGGAATTAGCACAGAGCGCCCCCGCAGTCCGCACTCCCGCGGCCCTCCTTGACCCCCGCCCCGTCTCTGGTCCAGCACACAGACACCGCGTGTGAAATAATCAACACAAACCAGATTCAACAATGCATACCTTGCAAGTGATGACACAAATGCTAACTAATCACTCATACAGGGTGTGCACGGTCTAAACATGTTGCAGAATCCTTTTGTCGGCCTCCTACTTGAAGCTTAGGTCGGAAAGGATATTAGAGAGACGAAGAAGTGGAGTTATTGGGGGCAACAAGTCACCAAACCAGTCGCAAACCGCTATATAATGATGTCGCTGCCTCTTAACTCCATTAGTATTGGTCCAACAAGACGCACAGGTGTAGCGTAAAAGCCATCCGTGCTAACCGAAATATTATATATTTCTCGCTACGGCAATAACAGAAGATGGTTGGAGGGGAATGGGTGGACAACTCAGACCTGAATGAAAGTGAGGATTACCCCAAAAGGCTCTCCATGTCACAAGGTCGCCCCTTGCCGCTGGCTGCAAAATTACCACCCTACGTGCCTGCCTTCAGATGCATAAAGCGATGTGACATTGGAGAGTTCTTTTATTACAGCCCTGGCCACGATGCAGATGCAACATTCTCGCAGTTGCAGTGATTTTGCAGGCTAAGAGAGTCCTTAGGCAACAAAAGCCTGACCACGATGCAACATTCTTGTACTACGTAGTCGTAGCGATTATGCAGGCTAGAGGAATGATGATAAGAATGGCACCTTATTAATTATCGGCTCACTCGGCTTGCAGTAATGTACTGCCTTACGACGGAACAATCCGTGTGCATCGAGTCCGAATCGCAGAAACAAAAAAAAAAAACCGAGATGACCGCGACAATGGCTGATCACGCATCATCCAATATTCCAGGTACTGTAGTGCCACGCCTAGCGAGGTGTTCCATGCGGGTACTAGACGTTATGGTATAGAGGAACCGGTCTCCGTTAACAGAAGACTCATCTAGCATTGATGGTGGGTTGCAAATCATGATTATCCCATTGTGACACAAATTATTAAATTAAAAGTTTCGTGGCCCACACGAAGGGGAAATAGCCTGGCGTCATAATATAAAGCAAATCAACGGCCTGCTGATATAAATTTTAATCGAATAGGCAGCTTACCTGTGCATAGTACACGGAGATATGATTTAGCACTTATATACAGCTTTGGTACTCAGGCTCAAGAAAAATTAAACACCGAGAATCCCAGTGGCAACATTCCCTGAACCTTTGTATAAGATCGGAGTATAGCAGGATAACAGTCTGAAATCCAAGGAACAGATCATAACATGTACGCAGCATGTTTCTCTGAAACGTTGAATTGGCTCAGGATCAAAGTGAGTGTAATCATGGCTTAGATATGATTATTCCTTGACCACAAACTGGTATACTTGGCATGAAAACGAGCTGACAATTGTATAGTGTCTCCCCCAAGTACTCTCATGGGGCATTCAGTTATTCTATAACTCTTCTAAAATTTCATACATTTTATGCCTTATTTTAGCAGTGTTGGCTATAACCTGGGTATGGTCCACATTACGGTTTTGGACCGCACTCCAACGATCTACAACGCTCCCCTTAATCCCTTACACCATACCCTACCTGGGTCACACGTTCAATCTGGCATGGAATCCAATTGAATTGACTATTGAGGCTTTGTAGGTATATTTCCTTCACGCGCTTCAAAATCAAGCTAAATTACGATAGTCGACGTTATGGTTGGGCCCGTCCACTCCGAGTCAAAATCGGGCCTGAGCTTGTCACTATATTGGGAAATCCTGTTCACATCAACCAAGTATTTCAATTATCGACACAGTTGACAAACAAACCAGGAATAGTTTTCGCCTGCAAACATGTTTTCGGGACGCCATCCAAATGCATCTCCGTCTATGCTGACGATGATTCAGGCCTGTCTGTCAAGCCGAGGAAAGGCAGCATTATAAGCGAAGAGAATCGCATTCATCGCCATCATTACCAGTCCGCTCAGAAATATCTAACAGCCCAACATCTTTCAAGTCTTTCTGAACGTTTCATCGTAACATTGACGAGAAACCTTCAGACTACCAAGCTGTTCGATAGTGACAAAACGGCAGAAAACGCTTGGTTTGAATTCCCGGATCTTTACTCGTTTCTACGACGACATGTCACAGCTTCAGTGATTGAGACATTCCTAGGCTCGGAAGTTCTGGAACTACATCCCGCGCTTCTTGATACGTATTGGAGGTTTGAATGTGATGTACCCAAGTTCACCAGATGCCTGCCCCGGTGGCTCTGTCCAGGAGCCTATAAGAACCGGGACAAATTGTTAGAGATGCTCAAACAATGGCATCTTCATGGTGATTCACATTCGGATTGTTATAACGTCCAACCCGGAGATCCCGAATGGGAACCTTATTTTGGCGCCAAAGTCAACAAGGCTCGGCACAGCTACATGAAGAAGATACAGCTACTAAACGCCGAGGCGCGTGCCGCTGAGGATCTAGGAATTCTATACGCGTACGTTGATCCCCAAAAAGCATTGCCATATATAGCATTGGTGTGCTATAATAGAGTCAAGCTAGTAACCCTAACGAGATCGCCATAGGATGAATGCCAATACGAATGCCAGCATTTTCTGGTTCGTCTTTGAAGCTCTTAAAGACGCACATCTACTTGGCCGCCTCAGGAAAGAAATAGGAGCATGTTTGCATGTTGGACAGAAACTGCCCGGTTTTGACCTCGCCAAGCTTTCCAGCCAGCCCCTTCTACAGTCAGTCTTTGCTGAGACTCTAAGGTTACGCGTTTTCATAGGGGTCGTGCGCGTCAGCGAACATGCTCCATTGGAATTAGAAGGCTGCACTATCGAACAGAATCATCGCTTTGTCGTCTTTACGTATCCCCTCGCCCTCAGCACGGATGCTTGGATTAGTGCGGGAAGGCCACCTACACGACCTCTTACGGAGTTTCAGGCAGAGCGCTTCTTGCTAAATAAGTCAAAAGGACACGGTAACAACATAGATTTCGCTATCTCGGCAGAAGACAAGATGGAAGATGTCAAATTTTCTTTGAAGGGGCTTAGGGGCTGTTGGTTTCCATTCGGTGGTGGTCACTTTAAGTGCCCTGGGCGACATTTTGCAAAGCAGCAGATCATAGCGACAGTTGCGCTGCTGTTCCACAACTTCGATATCAAGCTGAGTCCTAGGGTTAATATTAACAGCATAGTCCCAGAGTACAGATGGATTTCCACAGGCGGTGTTCCGCCAAGTAGTAAGGTACCATTTCTGATGAGGAAAAGAACGGAATGAAGGCGTAAGGAGGTTGCTTGTTACACGAACGAGGGTGACCTTACCATACTTAACACATACCAACATTTTTCTAACTAGCAATACTGTCTAATATGAAAAGCACAGTTTCATAGCTATAAGATAGCATCCCTTCACCAAGCACTGATTGCTACTTCCTTGGTTGTAAAGCTGAATTTGATTTATTTTTTGAGCCTTTTCTGTTAGCGTAATGTGAGACCGATGTACCGTGGAGCCCCACCAGCGAAGGTTTTGAGTGTGTGAGTGCTCTGTTCGAGCTTTCAAACTATTAAAAATAAGCTCCGCATTCGTAACGTAACGTATAGTACAAGCGTAGCGTTCTCTCTCGAAGGATTGGACTGCGTCAAAATTGTGTTCTAATCCCCACCACAAGAATGCCGATCAGGCTATGTGGTCTGACGTGAGTCAGCCAGTATGTCCTCGAAAGCACGACGCAGAAACCGGTCAAAGATGTAACTCCGGTGTTGCCACACCCCCACATATTGGTCCGCGAGCCGACGTCTGTCCCTGAAAGGTTACACAGGAGTGAAGTACAGCGCGAAATGTGCAACTTCTTATATTTAGCCTATAATGAACGATGCCAAGCGCCCTTGACCACCCGACAGTCACTTCTAAGCTGACATGCGTCCAGAGTCGCAGGCTCCCACTGCCACTCAATGGTGAAACCATCATTTTGACCGATATTAGACCTGCACTGGAGCAGACGTTGGCTGGAAGGATGGGCCTGTTCATTCATGGTATGCAACTCAGGCGACGAATCGGGAGTGTTTAGCCTGGTCAATGATATATTAAGCTATTGGTCATTAATATTCTCGACAATTAACGGGTGAAAATGCGTCCCCCAGGCTGCGTT
Source organism: Xylaria cubensis (assembly GCA_022385715.1). Lineage (NCBI taxonomy): Eukaryota > Fungi > Ascomycota > Sordariomycetes > Xylariales > Xylariaceae > Xylaria > Xylaria cubensis. The sequence continues at coordinate 10,041 of MU279127.1, read as the reverse complement.
AGTGCTTTAGAGATGATCTTTATCCCCTAAACAGATAGGAGTAGTCGCTATTTATCAGCTACCAGCAACAGGATAATTCGTCTTGCACTGAAGGCACTGGATATTAACATCGGGGTTTCTGTAAATTTAAAGGGTTGCTATTGTTGCAAATCTAACCTATGCAGCGTAAGTGCTATGGGTGGGTGAACAGTGACATTTAAACCTCGGCATTCTTGTTTTTCACACCCTTAACTGTGATATCGTGCTGTGGCCTTCGACAGCCTTCGGTTCCCCTTCTCGTCTTTTAATGATACAAAGGTGTAATATCGTTCATTATGATTGCCGATCGCGATCTTGGAATTCTTCAAGTATTTTTTTATCTTTGGTATCCGGCGATATTTGTCTTGTTGCCATACATGACGTTGTGGGTTGTGTTACTGTCAAGACAAAACCCAAGAGAGCCACCTAGGTTGTCTAGTTCTATTCCATTTCTAGGCCATATATTTACCATTTCCCGTGCAAGGCATAAGTTTTTCATGCAAATGTGGTATGTAGTATCTTTGATTACCGTAATCTACGTGTACCTGCTACACTAGAGGAAAAACTCATTGCTGACCATGCTATCAAGGCATCAATATGGTGATCAAATCTACACATTGCGCTTGCCAGGGTTACGTTTGTATATTGTCAACAACAATCAGTTGATTTCTCTCATCGAGCGACAGACTAAGACTATCTCGTTTGCACCCATCGAGTCTCAAGCAACTGCAATGGTTCTGGGAACAAGCATGAGTACGAACAAGATTATGGCGCGTGATCCGGGCAGCAGAAAAAATCACTTCGCCGCGTTCCGCAGAACCATACGCCCTGTTTTATCGCGCGGCCCTATTCTTGACGGCATGTTGAGGAGATCATTTGACACAATGGCCTCTTCCATAGGAATCCATTTATCGCTAAGACTCGGTCAAAAGGTCAAACTAGTCGAGTGGACTGGTCACGAGATCGCTCAGGCCGGAACTAATGCGGAATATGGAGAGGTCAACCCTTTTAAAGATCCTCAGGTAGAACAATCATGGCAGTGAGTAGATACATATTGCTTTTGATTGGCTATTTCTAAGCTTTTATCGTCAATACTGAGAATGCGTTTTCTAGTAACTTTATAGCTGGCCTGCCGATCTTGGTCAGCGGTTTCATCCCCTGGGTCCTGGCAAGAAAGAGCTTGCAGGCTCGGGAACACCTTTCTCTCAGATTCCTTTCCTACTTTCAGAATGGTTGGCATGTTTCTCAGGGCTCAGGCGCAGTCTTGGCTAGGCTCAGATACAATACCGCCACTGGCATGTCTCTTGCAGACACGGCGCGAGGAGAGGTCGGGGCGTGTATGGCACTATTAAACAACACTATACCCGGAGCATTTTGGCTCATCTACCATATATATTCCGACGTTACCGTTTTACAGGATATTCGGCACGAACTAATCACGAATGCGGTGCGTCTAGAGAACAGCGACGAGGACGATGGTACGCGCATGATTGACGCTGAAAGCGTGCTTTCAGCCTGTCCTGTACTTCAGTCCACCATGCAAGAGGTGTTCCGCTTTCGTGGAATCGGTACTGGAATGGTTCGCAGCGTACTTGAAGATCAAATACTGGACAGTCAATTCTATCTAAAAAAAGGTAGTCTAATATTCGCCCCGAATAGCGTGCAACACTTTGCACCAAGCTTCTGGGGAGGTGACTGTGAGGAATTTGATTACCGTCGCTTTCTCCCAAAAGCCGCCGGTGGCAGGGCAGCCAACGCAAAGTTCTTGCGCATTTTTGGGGGTGGAGGGGCATACTGTCCTGGCAGACACTTCGCTAGCAGCTTGCTTCTCATCTTTGCGGCCCTAGTAAGCCTCCAACTCGAGATTCAACCTACCCAAGGGCAAAAGTGGGAGGATATCACCACAGAGAAGGCATTTGGGTTAGGGATCGCGACAGGGTTTCTAGTCCCTGATCATGATTTGGAAGTTGAAATTTCTGCGCTGAGCAATAAGAAATGGCTGGTAAACTTTTAATGGATCCTCATATTTTAGATAATTAGTTTAGCCATCATAATTACCTAACTGCGAGGAAATATTTGAGACGTGTCTAGATGGTAATAATAAAACTGCCTACTAAACGCGAAAAGGAGGCGACACTTCCCAGGCGCCTGGGACGCAGTATGCAAAACCCAACGAATAGCAATAATGCATGACGCCTTTCCGTTCTTCCCTTCTTCACAAATCATGGCATCACGTCTTCCATGGCTGGTACACTCGCACTCAGCCTTCAACAGCTACAGGCTGGGCCTCGGCCTAGACTCGGGCTCCGAGTTCGGGCTCGGCAAGGAGGACTACAGCGTCTAGACAGCCCCAGTAACCGCCTTCCTCAAGGAGTAGCTCGCTATACCATACCTCCCGCCTTTTATCGCTTTCGTTACGTCAGCCAAGCGGGCTTTTCCCAGCATTACATATGTCTGTATAGTACGTAGTACTGAAGGCGGCGCTGTGGTTAGGTCTGGGAAGGTAGTGTAGGTCGCTAAGCAGATAGATACGTGGCATATATGCGGTCACATGCTCTAGGTGTTGGTGTCGGCTGCTTTAAGGGATGAATGATATGTAGGTAGGCTGTGTGGGGGGTAGTATTGGAACATGCATTGTGGTTTGGGGTTTTTAATCACATAGCCAGCCTACCGACGACGTCGCTTCTGGCTAGGTACCACTCTTCTACAATAAACGGCAAGTCCCGCTCCTCATCATGGCTTATGAAAGGACGACAATAGGTATGTTACCCGCGCATAATCGAGTCATATTGACGCAGGTGTTCCCACTGTATCCTGGATTTATATTTTTGTACCGCTCGAACCCCCAGCCTTATGGGGGCTCACACAATTCGATACCCACCAAGGCGACCGGCTTGTCTCTATCTCCAAACCCGCCGGGGGCCTGGTTCCATTGTGATCGCGGCTATGACGCCGCGTAATATGTGGCACATCGATAAATTGCGATTGTGCATTCGTCAATGCATTCTGGTCAAGAGCGCCGGTGGTTCGATCCATCGAATTGTCCCAAAGGCGGAACAAAACGACTTCACTCTCTGATTCTCCTGATCATTCCGTCTCTCAACTAAAACCATACTGGTCTCTCTCTTCTATCCTCCCCGTCGTGCTCCATTTTCACACTGAAAATATCGCTTAGTCATGCCTTATTTACCCAGCACGATCATTTTAACAGCTGTGATTGTGGCATTGGCTCGCTTCACCGTGAACCTGATCCTCAATCGACGGCACGTGAGGAAGCTTCAGGCAGCTGGTGTGGTGAGTGAGCATCGCCCAAGGTCCAACGCTTGCGACGCATTTTACTAACAACGACCAAGCCTATGCCAGCCTATCATCCAGTTGCTGGTCATCTGATTGCGCTCAGGGATTGCACTCAAGCCGTCCCACGGGACAGCACCATACAAGTTGTGATAAACCAAATGCTGAAAGCGTTTCCAAGGGGCATATTTTATCTGAACTTGTGGCCTTTTAGCAAGATTACTATCATCGTCGCCAACCCATTCATGGCGGCCCAGGTCGAAGCTGCACTCCTCGACAAACCTTCGGATATGTGGCGCACTATAGAGATTATTAATGGGGGACCCTCTCTTCTGACTATGCATGGCGCTACTTGGAAGAAGTGGCGTGGCTTGCTTAATCCCGGATTCGCTACCAACTACATGACAGGACTTGCCCCGGCCATCGCGAAAGAAGTTGGCGTATTTTGCACCCTGCTAAAAGACCTTTCTAGGAAGGGGGATATGTTTCAGCTAGAAGAATACACGCTTCGGCTCACATTCGATGTCATCGGCCGCGTAACATTGTGAGTCTCTGCTAGTGTGAACGTGGACTAGGCATAGGAACCTGAGTCACTTACATCCACCTACCAGTGACGCCCGTCTCCATTATCAAACACAAGAAAGCGCCCTCGCGGACTGTCTTCGTCGGCAGATCTATTGGACACCATTTGCCACGAGCTTCGATCCAATCCGTCGCTATTTTAGCATCCGTCCTCTCGTACAGAAATATAACAGCTATCGTATGAACTCTTATCTAGACGAGGAGATCGACAAGCGGTTTGAGGAGCTGGTTTTTGCGCGAAAGGGTCGGGCGAAAACAGACTTAAAAGCCTTATCCAGGTCGGTCATCTCACTAGCCATGGACAAGTATCTAGAGGACGTCGGTAACGATGGGGAGCTGTCCAAAGAAGCATTCAAACAGGTAGCAAAGCCGCAGCTTCGTTTATTCCTCTATGCTGGCCACGATACTACAAGTAGCACACTCCTCTACTGTTTCTGGCTTTTGTCACAGCATGCCGAGGTGCTATGCAAGCTTCGTACAGAGCATGAAGAAATCTTCGGGAAGGGGCTGTCCACTGATGACTACGTAGAAGTCATCGAAAGCGACCCCTCAATAATGAACCAACTCCGGTATACACTGGCCGTGATAAAGGAAGTCCTCCGCCTTTTCCCGCCTGCTGGTAGCTTCCGCGATGGCCGGCCCGACTTCGTCTTAACTGATGAAGATGGTAAACAGTACCCCACAGAGGGGTGTCAGATCTTGACCCTCAACTTAGCCATGCATCAGCACCCTTCCTTTTTCGTTAGACCAGAAGATTTCGTTCCTGAACGCTGGCTAGTCTTAGCTAACGATCCTCTCCATCCAACCAAAGGCTCGTGGCGACCGTTTGAATGGGGTCAGCGAAGCTGCATCGGTCAGACACTAGCTAAAATGGAATTAATGGTTGCACTTGTAATGACGATTAGCAGCTTTGATATTACTCCAGCATATTCTGAATGGGATCGGCTACATCCTAGAGGCGGGGTAAAGACAGTGTACGGTAACAGAGCGTACCAGGCAGAGATGGGTGGTGGCGGAGCCCACCCTGCCGATGGATTTCCAGTCCGGGTAACATTTAAAGAACAGATATAAAATAAGCATAACAGTAATAACATAACGGCTTATATAATAACTATGCCTTACATTAAACATATAATATTATTTATAGATTTATTATATTTATACAAATCTTCCTCCTCTTAGCATGCGCCGGATTCCGTCAAGGGAAACTTCCAAACTTCTCAAGCCAATCTTAAGACCCTCACCTCTACAGTCAAAACCTTCATGCATGAACATACTCTGCAACAACAACATAGCCGCGGCTTTATAGCTTGGTCCAATGTCACTTTCATCACCGCTCTGGTCATTCATGAAGGCGGCCCAAGCTTGCCCTATACGATCCAGCATATGCGTCATAACCTCGACCTGTATGCGAATCCTGAGTATCTGCTCATGGTTCAGTGTACTACCTTCTGCTTGGCTCATGCTTGTCCTCTTAGACTGTGGGCCCGACCGTTCCGGAGGTGCCGAGGGCGCGGGATCGGCCATCCGTAACATGGTCTGAATGTGAGCAAAAATTGCACGGTAAGCGGACAACAGGCCCACGTAGCAAGTCAAGAAAGATATCAGGACGGGTACGCAGACAGCCTGTGATGATGGCGTCGAGGGGGATAGCATCGGTTGCTCACCGTCGAGTCGCTTTTCGGCCAGCCTATTAGGAAACAAGTAGGGCTGTCCACAAAGGAAAGCGCTGTTTGCCTGACCCAAAAAGGGATCCTCGTACCGTGAGGCCATGGCGACAGATCCTACCCTTTGATCACTTGGAGTTTCGTACAGCTGGGTGGTCGATTCCGAGGACAATTTCTTGCAGAGGAGGTCGAGAAACTCGAGGATGCGCTCCGAGGTTGTTAGGACTCGGCCAATTATGTTGATTGGCAGTGCCTTTTCGTTGAGGCTTTCCGGAGCTGTACCATCAGACGAAAGGATTGATTTAGCTAACTCACTCTCTGTAATATGATGAAGCCCGTCAAATACGAGTGTGTGAAGCTCCAGAACCCGCTTCCTCTCGTCTCGGTCGCTATCGGAGTAAGGAGAGCCAGAATGAGGGGTGAGAGTGGACGTGGTCACAGCGATAACACCATTCTTATGAGCCCCCGATAGCGCTGGTGACGCCGAAGGCTCATAGACGTCGCTCCTGTTTTCACGAGCCACCGATCGGTGGCGATTTCGAGAATGCATTGATGGTAAAGCCGGGGCGGTCACGGCGCCCATGATGGTATGGAAGTCGTTTCCATCGGATTCGAAGCCCTCAAGATCGAGCATTGCTGTGGCATCTATGTTGAACATTAAAGACTCCCCCAGAGAATGATTGAATGGCGATTGGCTGAATATGGACAATAGATCATTCTCGGCACCCGAGGGCGCTGGTGTGGGTTGGGGGGTCGGGGTACGGTTCTGGTCTCTCATCTCTATCGGCGGTGTCTTTCGCTTCGTACTATTTCTGTCATTTATCACGTTTCCTGCTGTTGCCGTCGTCGTCGTTGTCGTCGTCGTCGTCTGACACTGCAACAAAGATGTTGGTGATGTGCAGGGCCTTTGGCTTGAGTACTTACTTGTGCTCCAGCCTTTTCACAGCGCTTGCATGTACCCAGAGGCAGCAAGACAAGATTGCCATCGGCGAATATCGGCGACCGTTCGCACCTGAGCTTGTGTTTGTGGCATCTATCACACTGCAGGCGATTGAGCGATAAAGTCAGTTGAGTCAACGTTCAAGTGCCCGAAGATGGGCGACGAACCGCAAACCGGCGGGTCTGAGCTGCGAGAAGCCCATACGAATCAGTATTTGTCGCCATCAGCTCAAAGCCAAGTGCGAAACTTTGTTGGGTAACGATGTATTGAGCCAATCGGACATTTGATCCTATCTGAGCAGAGCAGGACTGTGCCCATTTCAAAGGTGGAATCAGCAACAAGTTGGGGTAGGGAGTTTTTAGATACCTATTCGACGGGCCTTGTAAAAGTATCTTCTTTACCTGCTATTGGAGATGTTACTTAAGCCCTTCCGTAATCGAGATTCCACCTTCATAGGAAGCCGTCTGCCGGTGGCGATCACGGCGGCAGCCCCGCTCCAGCGCCACAACTGCACCATTACGGCGCGGCGCGAGGTTTCAGAAACAAACACCAAGGCTTTGCTCAATGCTTATTTTTCTCACTTTACAGTGCCTGGCATGGATCTCTTTAGCATACTCGCAGCTGTTGATTGGAAGTGCCATATGCTGTCATGCTCTCGACACCCGATGTCATTGGGCTTGGAGTATTGCTCCATCTGATATGCGTCGAATATTGAAAGGTGCGTTTGACCATGCAGATTCTCACGTTATTCTAATAAGCCTTGCACAGGGCTTGCAACCACACAAGTCTAGCCTGGTTCGCAAAGCTATTATACTGTAAGTCTTGTCAAGTGACCTCCTGTAATAAGTGTTTGATAAAGGGCTCGAAATGACTTCAATTATAATAATCTTCTATGGTATCAAGGGGGACTAGAGGTGTATGTCCCCCTTCTAGCTGCTGGCGTCTTGATCTTTATACAATCGAGCTTCGCTTTCGTTCCCTCGCTTCATATTACCTTAATAGGCGATAAGGGAGCGTACTGCGGATATAAGCCTGACGATAACTTCACAAAACCTGTTGCGGGTATATACCTATAATTTAAAGTCCTAACCCTGGGATACAGATGCTAGCGGTCCCTATTTATAAGTCCGTGGGACACCTCCCTATAACTTATCTAATACTAATATGGAGTCACTAGAATTACCAGTACATTGATCGCTAACTACCTATTACGACCTACTTACTACCGCCTAACTGCTCTTACTGCTAGGTCTAAACTATTAAATAGAACGTTAGACTTAAGCTATACGCAGGTACGCACCTTTGCTGCCATATGGCCTTGGACGGGTGGGGCTACACAGAGGTCTTGGTGATTAGCTAGTCGTTGTCTTGGGTAGCCTTAGTAAGGGTTCAGTTGATTGGATAAGTTTAAGGTGGTGTGGCCGAACGTAAAAATGACGTAGGAGTGTCGGAGAAAATGAGGTGTGTGTGGAGTCTTGATTTTCTTGTATACTTGAATGGGCGAGACGGGCGGAACGTATACTACCTACGCGGCTACAAATACGCGTAATACTGGTGTACCCCCCAGCAAAACGAACAATAGGTCAGTAGCTAACGGATTCCCGTCATAAAGCCGAATAATTGTATAGACCTTACACTGCAATCCCGGCTCTTTAAACGTAGCTGTAAGAAAACAATAGTTCAGTTAAAAATTCTATTTATATTAAAACTACCGTGATAATATAATATATATTAATAACTTTTTAGCTTTTTACTATCGGTTAACTATTAAAACGTTATATAAAAAGCTATATAAAACAATGGGAAAGAATAAAAGTTATATAAAAGCAGGATTAAAAAATACACATATCTTTAAAGGTAAAAAAACTATGCTATAACAAGTATATTTATATGCCCTTTATTACATTAAGCATACAAACGAAGGCAGGGCTTTATGGCAATATATGTTATATTGTACTAAAAATTTAAAGTAAGGAAAAAAAGAAAAAAAAGAAGCTATTTTATAAAATTGTGCAGTTAAGTATATATGCGTAGTATAATAAATATAAGCGGTATAAACTAGTAGTATTAGCAGTATAATAGGGCTAATATAAAGCATAGCTATTATATAAGCCGTTATATTATTATTACCCCCTTTTTAAAAAAATAGCTCGTTTTAAGATAATAATTAAGTATAATATTTAAACAAAAGAACTTTAAATAACTAATTGCTTTTTAATAAAAAAAAAGATTGCTTTAAATATTTATTATATAATTCTTTTTTAAGCTTTTATATTATTAAATTATTATAAGGTTTTTTTATACGTTATTATTATTATAATTTAGTATTATTATTATAGCTTAAGCTTATTATCTTTAATTTATTCTTTTTTTTTGTATTAATGCTTTATTATTATTTAAATATAACGCGTTAAACTCTTTTTTTTATGTTATATTTAACTATTTTTTTAACTTTATTAACGGTTTAATTAATTTAAAGTTTATATTATAAAATTTTTTTAAAACTTTTATATTATTTTTAAAGTTTTTAATAAAGTATTATTTATTATTTATATTTTATTTTTTTTAGTTAATTTAGTATTATAACTTATAATAATATATTTTTAAAAATTTAACCTTTTTAATTACTTACTTTTTTTTTTTTTCTAGCTTTATTACTTTATTATTTAGGTTTTTTGTTTTTTAATTTAAAAACAGGTTATTTAAGTATTTTTAAAATTTATTAGCGTAATAAATATTTATAGCTTTTTATATTAATAATATATTAAATATAAAAATATTACTGTTTTATTTTAAAATTTTAAACTTTTATTAAGTTATAAAATAATTTAGCTTATTAAAAAGTTTATTAATTAATTATAATTATTTTTTTTTTAATATTAAAACATAGTTTTTAATATTAAAATTAAAGTTATAATACTTTTAGTTAGTTTAATTAATTATATATTTTTAATTATGCTTTAATTATTTTTTAATAAATTTAATAAATTATATAATTTTTTATGCTTTTTTTTATATATATATTTATAAGTTTTATTTTTTAGCTAATAGTTTTATAAGTTTTTTTTTTATTATTTTATTTTTTTAATCGAAGTAAAAAAGTATTAAAAAACTTATTTTAATTTTATAAAGCAATAACTTTATAAACTTATAAAATAATAAAACTTAAATATAATTTATAATAAATATACGTTTTAATTAATTATTTTAATAATAATTTATATAAAAATATAATTATTAATTTAAATATTTATTTATAATTTTTATTTAATTTATAGTTTTATAATATTTTATAAAAGTTAGCATATATTAAACTTTTATTAATTTATATAATTTATTTATAAAAGTAAAAATAAACTAAAAACTTTTATTAAAAGTTATTATTATTAATATTTTAAATATTTTAAAAAGTCCTTTATAATATATTTTTATAATATTTTTAATTATTATTTATATAATATATAATATAATTTAAGCTTTTTTTTTTAATTAATTAATTATAACTAATATATTATTATAACTATATTTATTTTTTAATAT